>JAQFXL010000503.1:0-20060 GCA_034693445.1 Edwardzetes edwardsi
ATATACTCGAATATATACTCGAATATATACTCGAATATATACTCGAATATATACTCGAATATATACTCGAATATATAGTCATGCTAGTTTTAGCTCTTTATATATTTATTTTGTTTTATTGCTTCAAACAAGTTATTGGACAGAATTTGTAGATAAACTTTATTTGTCGCATAAGTTATTTGTTTTTCAAGTATGGCTTTGAGATGTATTTTTTTAGAAATATTCAGAACACCTTGCTCCAAAATTTGAGCCCTGAAATTAAAATTAGTTTTCAGTTATTTTTAATCATATTATTACTCAGAGTTGAAAACTTTTCAAACTATTGAAATGGCGTTAAATGAGCGAAAAGAAAGGTCAGTTAAAATCGGTGGATATCCGGATCAAATAGTTGAGAGACAAACAAATCGTTACTTCAAAAGGTTTCCAAAGCAGTTACATCCAGTTAATATCTGAACTAGGGTAAACAGAACAACACACCGTTGAACATCTCTGGTATGGAAGTGGTTGCTATGCTGTTCAGTTGCTATGCAATAACCGTAAGCACCGAACTGTAAAATGAGTCCAAATAAGTCCATAACCGCTAATAATATGCAGAATAAGTGAGTGATTGCTTGCAAACCATTACTCCGATTACTAATTGTATTAATCTTTTGTGAAAAAGATTTATTGGTTTTTAGAGACAATAAGTTATATAAGTCTTTGATTTGAAACCAAAAAAGTTATGAAAATCAGATTCCAATAAATATTTGCACAAAAAGTTTAATTTAGTTTTAAATTATTATAAATTAAAGGAAATTATAATTCGATTCTAAGAATATCTGTTTATATGATAAGAACTAATCCGACAAAAGATGGGAAACTCCTAATCATTATTCCGATGAAAAGATAAAAGTGATTACAATCTCTGAAGACCTTATGATTTATTGATTCAAATTTCAATGGGTTTCTGCCATTCAGTGAAGAGCTCTTCCAATGATTTCAATGAGTCGACTGGTGGTGTTTGAACTGAGAGGAACAGCTAAACCTCTTTTCACAGCCATTGATTCCACAGATAAACGGCTTATCTGAACGAATAGACACAAATAGTTAGAACCGATCAGATACTGATCCACAGAAGTGGTATTTACCTCCACAGTGGCGACGAATATGTCTAATCATATTGTGTTTGAAGTCTGTGGTATAGGAGTTCTCATACTCTTCGATGATTTGCTGACAATACGACCGATTCCTTGGAGTCACTGAACAATTGGGGTATAAACAGACGAATACTGTTTTATTGTTATCTATAACCACTTCTTTGCTGTACTTTACGAAATTGTTGAGACTTTCCTGAGTGCCGAAAGTGCCCAACACTTCCAGATCGGGTTTATCACTACTGCACTGCGAACTGTTGTCCATCGAGTCATCCATTGAATCGTCGAGCGATTGTCGATCCGAACCAATTATTTTCGGAATAAATGCTTTGGTTTTGCGGCCAACGGTTGGTTTCTTTGCGCTACCATTAGTCATGTCTCGATTGGGACAGAGATGCCTGGAGTGACAGTGAGACCACAGATTATTCCTAGTTTTGGAGACGAATTTGCAGTCATCCCACATACAGGGGAATACCATCTGATTATTGACCAGTTTTTCTGTTCCGCAATACTTTTTAACGTTTTCCAAACTGCAAACTCCGGTTGATTTGCGGCCTTTTATACCGAAGCCGCAGATGTGGTTCACTTTGTGTGCGTTCAGAGCCAACGCATTCTTGAATTGTTTGCCACAGTTTTCGACATCGCATACGAACGAGACGTGCGATTCCTTGACATGAGTTTGCATTTCATTCAAATCGTTTGAATAGAATTTGCATTTTTTTGTATCAAAGACACAGAAGTAGTTCAACTCCCCGTCCAATGACTTAATCTCAATGTGCTGTTCAATACTGTAATTGGTTTGAAAGCTCTGGAAGCCAGAGGTCGACGGTTTGATCAGGTCTTCAAACGTCTCATCCATGTCTTCGTCGTCCATTTTCTCCAGTTTTATGTTCATTGGAAAGACTGGACTTTGAAGGGAACTACTCAACAGATCTGTGGGAAAATGAATGCCATTTGGGAAGTGTTTGTCCAAAATATGTTCATTCATTTTATCCTTTTGTCGACTAATGAATTTGCACTCAAACTCGTCGTTGAATTTACACAAATGAAAGTCAATTCCTTCGAAATTCTTTACAAAAATATATTTTTCGATATTCTTTTCGGTTTCGGAATCAATTTGTTTCGACTCATTCGACAGATTTTTCGCAATACTTTCGTTAATTGCGTTCACATTTCGTCTAATCTGTTCACTCAGTTTAAGTCTACCGCCGGTGCCGTTTGTCTGTGCAATGGGTTTGGGTTCCTCTTCAGTTTTGGGAACTTCTTTGGTCATCTCTTCTCTAAGCACCTCTTCGAGGACATCATCTCTGAAACGACAGAACATAATCTCATGCTTTTCCAGCTCTTCATTTGTAGTGAAATATTCATTGCATTTTCCACAACAGACAAAAGGTGTCTTAAATATCTCCGGGTCCAACTCAAAATCCATTATCTCCTGTTTAATGGCCATCGCTGTCGGGTTTCTTGTCATTCGAAACGGACAGATGTGAGCCGAATGCAAATGACGTTTAATTCCTAAATAATTCAAAATTAAATTTAAGTTTTCAGTAAAATTTTGATTAGTTTCTGATTACAAACCCGTGAAATATGGAGTGACAGCAAAGCACACTTTGCACCGGTAGAGCTTTTTGCCATCAATTATGATCCGTTCCCTGTATTTGAACAGATTTTCATTACGACAAACGCCGATCACTCCTTTAGAACCGTAACCAAAGCTACCGAAACCGCAGATGTGATTCTTTTGGTGCTCCCGATATGAGTGTGGATTCTTAAATACTTTATTGCAGTTCGGTTTCGGACACTTAAAGTCGACCCCAATGTGTGACAAATTGATGTGTTCTGCTATCTTCTGACTCTTCTTCGTCTGAAACTCACATTTGTTACCGAATTTGCATTTATAGACCTTTTGATTATTGATTACAGTTTTGACAAAATATTTGGAAACTTAATGAGAAAATAAATTCAATCAATATTTGCTCAGAATATGAGGGATATGTCAAACCTTTAGTCATTGAGGCCAACCCTTTGCAACTGAGCAGAACATCTGATTTACTTTTGTCAATTTGTAAGTGCTTTTTGGCCAGAATTTCGCTGTCGATCTTCATTTTAGAGTTGTTCTGCGGCTCTATTTTAATCACTTGTAGTTTCGGAGGAGTTTTTGCAACGGGTGTTGTCTTCGCCTGTGTTTTCGGGGAAGTCTGTTTCACAGGACTGATGGCAGTCTTCTGTGGAGTACTGATTGCAGGGCTTTTCGCTGAAACCGAAGGCTTAGGTTTCGGTTTCGGTTTAATCTTAGGCTTCGGTTCGGGTTTAGGTTCACCTGAAACTCTGATTCCCGTCTTATTGAATAGAATTTTATCCCAATATTCATAATCGCTGTGTATTTTGGGTCGACTTCTGACCCGTTTTTGTGTTAAATGGATGTTAATTATGTGCTGTTTTATAACAACCCGGAGATTGTGACCAAAGTCGCAGAGACGGCACAACAGTTTCTCTTTGCCATCCATTTCGCGCCGTTCGACAAACTGTTCCCATTCGTTATCACTGCTGTTGCGGTTGTAATTGGCTTTAATATCTTTGGCGCCATTTGTCTCAAGTTTAGTGTCTTTGATGTCACCGATTGAGTGTTCATTCCTTCGATGGCTTTCAAAACACTTCAAATACGAGAACTGTTTATTACAACCGATTATATCGCAGACATATTTTGCATTTCTTTTGGTATCATTTGATTCTTCACTCATCTGATGGCTATCTAATTGATTTTCATCTGATTTGACAATAATCGAGCAGAAATTGCATTTAAAAACTCGTAAAAACATAGAATTGAGTGAAAAATATTTACCGGTTTTGTTGTCTTCAGTATTATTGTCAGTAAAACTCTGTTGGCATTGCATTTGTTCTGACATATCATCGTTGGACTCATTGATATCGTCGGACATTTGGTCTGACGTTCGAGTAATGGGTTTTTCATTCATTGTCTGTGCGATCACTCGAATGCAATGAGCGCTCAGTTCGTCCTTTGCTGCCAACAAACACCTCAAAAGAGATATCAGTGGATAAGTCAGACAATATTAAGACTGTCGAAGAGTGTCAACAGTAATGACAATCAAATTAAACGCCAATTAATTTGATTTAAAAGTTTTGAACACAAAGAGATTTTTCGAGGATTTCATAATACATTGCATTTAAGCGTCAAAAGGGATGGTATTATCATTTAATTCAATGGATTCTTGTTTTGCTCTTCGATTCTCAGCTATTGTTTGCAAAATAAACACATTTTCAATGATTTTATTTAATTTTTCGTCGATTTAAAGGATTATTTGAAAACTGATTCACTTTTCCATAATTGTCTTCAAATAGTTTCGCAGATTTTTGACACAAAATTCAAATATTGATTTAGTTTTTCAATTAAATCGATTTTCACATTGAGAGCTAACCCGGAGTAAAAATAGGAATAAAGGAATGCGTGTTTGAGTTGAGTGGAAAGGTCGCACCCAACGCATACTGTGCATATAAGATGGGTGTGCTCCTGGGGAGGCCTATACAGTGAAGCAGTGATCGCGTCAGCACATGCCCCGGACTATTTACCACTGCATTTAATTCGAATCCAGGAATAAAAGTGGAAAACTTGAAAAACTTGACTCTAATTTTCTCCTTTGAAAAGCTCTTTGTCTCTGAAATCACAGGCAAATAAGGAATAGGAGTGGGATTACTCCCTATTAATTGACACAACCGGTCATCACTATATTCCCAGTAATCCTTTTTCAGATAATTTGTTAATAAAATGAGTTATTATTAGTTAAGACTAATTAAAAATTATCAAACATTTTACTAATTGCATCATAAATATGGAAATTTATTTCTTCTGATAAGAATTCAAATGAAATCAAAACATAAATTTCCACTTTTTTGATAAAACCCTTATTTACTTTCTTTTTCTTCACACGATTTTCAATTTCATTAAGTGACACAATTTAATTAACGCCATGGTTGTTATGCTCAGTTAATTACTAGGCAAATTTAATTATTTATCAATTGGTTGAGATTTGTTCGTGACGTACTCAATAGCAACTTGCAAGTACAACTTGTAGTTAAAAATGTTGAGTCAGATAAGCAAGGCCGAATCAAGGTTAAAAAGCCATTTTTATTGCAATTTTCTAATTGACTCTTTTTCATTTGGTTTTTTCATTCATGCGATTTGTGGAGCAAATGCTACTTAACCTAAATTGAATTATTTGAGAAATTGGTTCTGGTTAATTGAATTCAGAAATCTGTTCTATTAGAGGACAGAATAGATTCTCGATTCCGATCGAGATTTTGACGATTTTCGTGAATTCGTAAGAATTGAATAGACTTTTGAAATGTATTTCAATATTTATTTCAATATTTATTTCAAATTTTATTAAATGAATGAAAACTTTAAATTCACTCCAAAAGACTTGACATTAATTGGCGATAAAAACATGAAAACAACTCAATTCTGAAGACAATTAAAACACATATTTTATTAAAGAATTGTTTTATTGAATACAATATTTGTAAACATTAGCTAAAAATGAAGAAATAAATAAATTAAATGAAAAATAAATAAATTATTTTCTTTTTTTATCTCAAAATAAATAGAACTTAACTATTAGTAGAGGTTTTCAAAAATATTTGTTTAAAACTCGACGAAAAAGTATAAGAAATAAAAAAAACTAAAAGTTATGTTCAGTTAATCCAAAAAAATTAAAATTAAGCCAAAAGTTGGGGAAACGACTCGACATTTGTTTGAATTCTAATTAAACGAAAAGTTTTTGTTTTTGTTTTGTCTGAAAAAATGAGTATTAATTAAGTGTTTGAATAATATTATGCTTTTTGTCGTCTGATTTGTTTTATGTTTTTTTGCAAAAGAAATCAAATTATTTGTTTTGCAGAGATTTAGAAGACATAGAACTTAAGGAAGAGTTTTAAGCTTAAGAATGATTGCAAACTATCCGTTGAATCAAATGGTTTTCTCAAATGATTTTTGTTTTGTTTTCTCTTTGAAATTATATTAAGTTTTCTGTTAAATTGCATTAAAACTGTTAATAGTTTTGTTTTTCAGTCGTAATAATAATTAATATTTAAATTGATATCAAAATCGAAGACATAATAAAGACTTAGATTTCGATTATTTCGATTGAGTTCGGAGTTGTCTTTAAGCCCTGATTTGGATTTGTTTTCTGTTTGCGATTCGTTTCAATGATTTTTTGGACAACACTTTCAGTGAAAGCGCTGTTTTGTTGGTCGACTGCCGACAGCCGGGCCGGACATATATGCGAATGAATGCAAATCAAGGCCTGACTCCGATTTTCAGATACTTTGCGACAGAGTTTGCACAGATAGAGGATCTTATCGCCGACGACCATCTGTTCCCTAAAGTTGCGAATGTTGTCCAAATCGCAGACACCAATTGCTTTGCGACCTTTGATACCGAAGCCGCAGATATGGTTCATCTTGTGCTGAGCTAATGCGGTTTCATTGCGGAACTGTTTGCCACAGTTCTCCAGATCGCAGGCATACGTTTGGTGCGCTTCACTCAGATAGGGATTGATTTGATTGAAATACGACTCCTCGGAGGGGCCGCTAACAGATGGGATCGTCGGGTCTAAGACTTGCGATGGACTGACATTACTGACAATTTCGATTGATTTAGTCTTTTTGCTGGAATTCTCTTTCGAACTGTCAGTTTCTGGAGATTCAGTCGAAGTGCGGACCCGTTTTGAAGAGTTTGTACTTAAAGTGGACTCAATGTTTAGCTGCTTTTCCAACACCATATGCTGTCCCTGAATGTGTTCAATGGTTTTGATCAGTACTTTACTCGTGAATTTGCACTTCGGATAAACGCAGAGATGATAATCGACGCCATTCATAGTCTTTGTACTCAAATATTTATCCGCAGATTCTGTCCGTCTTTGCGTTTCCGACGGATTTGTATTCGAATTGTTCCCGATTTTGACGCCATTCGTCTGCAGAACCGACTGCTTTGTAGCCGCAGAGGCCGCCAATTCTTCGCTACTGATTGTAGGCATATGTTTGCCGACACTCTTATTGTTGAAGAGGTTCTGCGTTAAGCCATTCTTCACGAATTTGCACAAAAGGTTCTCGTGTTTCAGTAGGTCTGCCGTACTCTCAAAAGTGGCCGTACAGTTGGTTCGCCGGCACTGATATGTTTTCTTAGCTGCCGCTGGACTCGACTTTACTTCTGAAGCGGTATTACTAGTGTTGGGACTGGAGAGGGGGCTAAGACTTGCGCTGGAGGTGGACGCCATTGAACCCAATCCCAAGTCCAGATTCCAAGTGTCGGACTTCATCTTATGGATGACCTCCTGATTCTGTTTGAGCTTCAAATTCTTTCTATGAGGACAGGTATGCGAATGGATGTGTCTACACGTGTATGAAAAAGGGTTAAGTTATTGATTAGTCTAAAAATAGCTTTTGAGGGCTCGGAATAAGCGCAGTGAGAGCTCACTCAATGCCAATCGATCGGAACGTACCTCTTCATAGCCATGTGGTATCGAGTGATTGCACCGCATTGGGAACCGTTGACAATATATATACACCGATAAAACTTCTTTCCTTCGATGACCACTCGATCGCGATATCTGTTGAGGTTTTCGTTACGACACGCGCCGATCACACCCTTAGACCCGTAACCGAATATACCGAACCCACAGATGTGGTTCTTCTGGTGTTCGCGATAAGTATTGGGGTTTTTGAACACTTTATTACAGAAGGGTTTCGGACACTTGAATTCGACGCCAATGTGCGACAGATTTATGTGTTGTGCGATCTTTTGACTCTTACGGGTTTGGAACTGACAGACCGTCCCGTTTTGTTTCCAACGACAGAAGAATACTTTCTGGCCATCGATGACTTGACTTTCGTAGTATTGTCTCACTTTAGACATCGCCGCCAATCCTTTACAACTCAGGAGAATGTTCTCCTCTTTGTTACTGATATTTAAGTGATTTTTCAGTCTTTCCTTTTCACCCAAATTATCGTCGAAACCATTTTTGGAATCAAAACTTTTGTCACTTAATTGCGAACCGAACACAGAGAGGGAAGCCATCGAAGACAGCCGTTCTAACCACTGCTTCTCATCTAAGATCTGACCCATGGGTTGGAATGTGGGCTCAACAAAAGGGGTTAGATTTGGTGGTCCTGTTAAGGGAGGCATCGGTGGAAGTGCCGGAAGAATGGCTGGAAGCGATTGAGCGCTCTTTGCATTAGAGTTTGGTTTTTGCGGCCATTGTTTAGAAGTCATTAGTTTTTCCCAATATTTGGTTTCGTTGTAACTCTCGATCTGTTCAAAAAGGTTTCCCTGTTTTGGGTTCAGGTGTTTGTTGAGGACGTGACGGGAAATAGAGTTCTTTTGGTGGGATTCGAATCGACAGTCACTCCATCGACAGAAGAAGCGCTCCTTTGAGTCTACGACCCGTTTCTCGATATATAGCTCTAAATCGAGTAAGTCTTCGAGTGCACAGTCCTTCCTATTAGACTCTGCGTCGGCTTTTATGTTTGGCTTCATATCTACGACATTCTCGTCTATCAACAGATTGTTTGGAAGAAGCAGTTCGTTGTTATCATTGAAGACAATGTTTGATATGTTTGGCTTCACTTCCATTGACTCTGAAATAGATGGCAAACCCATAAGAGAAACAGTCGTTTGGAGAGGGAATAGGAGGACAGTTGACAATAATTACCGGCTTTTTGTTGAGTGAAGTGTTTCTTCAAGTGTTTGATTATCTCTGACTCTTGTCTTTCGGTTTGTTCGCAGTCATCATATTTGCAGACAAAGTACTCCTCAGAGTTGAGAACAAATGAGTCGTAATATTGTTTAAGATTTTCATTTAAGCCGTCGATTGATTCGCTGATATTCTTCAAGTGATTACTGTTTTGTTGAGAAATCAAATTATTATTCAATTTTTGTAATGAATTCAAAAACTCTTCGCTTTTTATAATATTAATGAAATCAAAGTCCAATTGATTTTCGTTTGAATTCATTATTTATAGTGATTTGCGATCGGAATCGATAATAAACTAAACAAATGGTGAAAATTAAAGCATTTGAACACAAATTGATCCAAAAATGTGAAGACTTTTTGATTAATTGTCAAAACATTTGAAATAAATTGAAAACACTTTTTGTGTTTACAAACAATTAAAACATAAAAAACAATTCGATTGACAGTCAGTTCGAGTGCTTTAAAAGGGATTGTCTTTGCATTGCGTTTGCGTTCACTGAGCACTGGATAGGAGGGAGAGCTCTGTATTTGACTCTGATATTTAAGAAATTCTTCACCACTCAAAACAGAGATCATTCACACGATTCACTGCAGAATAATATCTGAGCTATTAATTGAAAAATCAATATTACTATCAAATTATTTATTTTGTAGAAAAGCTCAGCACAAAAATAACACCTATTTATCGTGAAAACTGAGCATTCATTTTGAGGCTAATACCAGAGACACATAGATCCTGTGCTGAGGCTGAACTCGAGAGTGAGCTGAGAATATTTTAGTCCGGTTCATATTTCCAGCTCTGGTAGGATAGAATGACCTTCACGTCATTCCAAGCTCTGGTAGGTTTTGCTGAATAGCTCTGCTCATACGAAGTGAATGCTATGCCAAACAACTTCTGAGCGCTGAGTTCGCAACGCGAAAAAAAACCTGATCTGAAAATTGGGGTCAACGCTAACAGTACGGCTATGATTAGCCTGTGCTCAGTTCCATACTTAAATGAAAGGTACTTTTATGGGAAATATACGAAACATATGATAATTAGAGTGAAAAATATTAATGAATATTATTTTTTTTTCATTCATAGAAAAAAAATTCTTTCATTTTTAGCAATCGTTTAATACTTTACCTTTTGATCAGATTTTGTTTGAAATTCATTTCGAGATTGAATTCTTGATATTCTCTACGAATATATGAATTATTATTTACAAAGTTTTTAAGCACTGGAGAGGAGAGAAAAAATTAAGAACAGATTCTGAACTTTGAAACGTTTTTGGAAAAGTTGTTGTTTTTATCGGTAACTAAGCTTTGATAAGACAAGGAACAGCTCAGAGGAACAGCTCAGAGGAACAGCTCAGAGGCACAGATAGCTCTCTGAAAAATTTTAATTTAAAAATGTCTCAAAATTCTTGAACATAAGTCGGAATTTTTCAATGCTATGAATAAAAACTTTGAAAATATCTCTTTTTTATGTCAATCTTCTGCTATATTTTAAAGCTTTTCAAATCACATGATAACAAAATATCTGCTTTTATAATACACCGTGTTAGAATTGAAACTATGTAGAGAACTGACTCTGATAAATTCACAGTTATCCACATAAAATCAATTAAATTGATAAATTGAAGACACGTCAACTGAAATAAGTTTAATTTTCAAGTAATATAATTGAAATCAATATTCAAGTGTTGGAAGATTAGATTGAATTTGATTTTTAACGAAAAACATATGGAAATAAATATAATGTATACAAGTATATGATCTGACGAATGAGCGAGCAATTCGAGTCAGGCAAAAATGGAAGTGCTCTACTGTGTGCAAGGCAATGCAGTATACCAGTGCAGTGGTAGTCTATACTGAGCAGTGCCTGTGCTGGCCAATATAGCAGTGCCGTAGATATTGCAGCAATCTAGCAATAATAGCACTGGTAAGCATGTAAGGCGCTTACAGGCAGAGCACAGGCACAATTCGCAATATAAGCATTATAAGCAATGTCAATTATAGACAAACATCTATTTAGGTCTCGCTATCGATGCTATCGAATCAAACGACAGCTGAAACTTATAAATTAGTCAACAGTTTTAGCAAAAGGGCGGATATGAATGCCGTAGAGCTCAGAGCTGTTGAAGATTTTCTCAATGATTTTTCTCTATGTGGGATAAAATGGGATAAACTCAGCATTCAATCAGCAATGAACGAGCAATGAATGAATGAATGCGCTCATTTTGTCAGCCAAACAACACTCCTGTTTTGCTCGCAGAATACGAGCTCTCATTTCTTTTTATAAACCTATCCAGTTAAATGTTAAATATGTTTGCGCCAAATAGGAAGTGCAATCACTTTTGTTATTATGTCTATAAAAATAACTCTTTTATTATGATTAACACAATGGAGGAGAAGTGCCATATTTGGCCATTAGCTTATTTATTCTAGCAAGATAAATTTATAGCAATCGTTACCTTTGCTCACAACAGAATTAATTCCTAATGATCTGTATTTTGCATGACTAACGACTATTAATTCAAATGTTCCGATCAAATAATTTTCAAGTTTTTCAGCCATGAGTTCATTAAATAAAGTAATATTTTCAATATTGCAGCCAATAATGAGCAAGGCACCACATAGGCACTACATTGGCAATACATTAACCTAAAAAATGAATTGAAAATTAATTTTCTGTTTTTTCGAATAAATTAATTCACAGAATATTAGCCAACATTTCAGTGAAGATAACATTTCAAACGAATATCGATTTTTCTTAATTCAGACTATAATTCAATTACCAGAATATTCTTGAATTCGTGGGATTTTTTCCAATTTATTCTAGTTTTGTAATCATATGCTATTCCAAGCATTATATTGATCGGCCATCACGTAGGATGATCTTGTACGTTGTTTGCCTCAATTTTATCGCTTTTCATCATATTTGTCATGTTTTTAATCATTGACTTTCCTCCTTGACGGGAGTACCTGTGCACATTTATGTCATTCGGCATTGAATCAGGCAGATTTTTGCAGATAAGAAACGGTTAATTTCTAATTCAATGCATAAACTCGTGAACCAAATCACGATTCACTGAAAATGTTATAACAGATCGAAAAAAAATATTTCGAATTAATTTCATCTATCGATTGATTGGATAGAATTTTGTTTTCAAGCAAAAAAATATAATATTTTATATTCTCCTGCAAAAATATGTTTACATAATAATTAGCTGTGTTTCTAAGTAAGCCAGTTTTCAGTCAAGTTTATTGCAGTAGCAAACATACCCTACGCCAAATAGAGTGAAGCAAATGTTCAATGCCTTGTTTACTGGCTTTTAATGAAGTTATCCATGACATTTACGCGTTTTCTCTCAAAGCCGTATTTCTTAGTGAATAAATTGAAATTTTTTGAGCAAATATTATGCAATTAATTTAAAATTTTTAAATCAGAGAAACTTTCCTTACGTATGATATTTCCTTCAAGTTTTCTGAAAGGTTTATACAAAAAGTTTCAAACAAAAAGTTCACAATTTATTTGAAGGCTAAAACATTTTGTTGGAATCATTTTTATGACATTTCTTTTCTCTCGACTCAAAAACTATGGTTTTTAGTGAATATCTGATTGAAATCAAATTTCAAAGAAAACATTGGAAATAATCATTTATTAGCCAACCATTAAATTAGACTTTGTTTTGACTGAAACACATAAACTACACTTCCATTGAGTTAACCATTGAGTATATTACTGATAATCGTCTATTTTTCTTAGATCCTATTCCATGAATCGTTGAAATTGATTGATAAGAATAGCAAATACTTTATATGAAAAAGAGTTTATAAAAATTATTTCAGAAAATACAGACTTTAAATGCAATGTCATTCACAAGGGAACAGTTTCAAGAATCCATTACAAGTTGCAAGAATAAAATACAAAGATCTTCTGTGAAAATTCCATGATTGATATAAACAGAATCGATTAGAAGAGGGTTTACTCACATTTAGTAAATGTAAGTCAAGAATAATATTTTGTCAAATAAAGAATACGCTCTCTCTCTCTCTCTCTCTCTCTCTCTCTCTCTCTCTCTCTCTCTCTCTCGCCTTTGCTTCCAACCCGTTATTCTGTTCCCACAAATAACCGTAAAAAAGTGAATTACTTTCTCAGACACTGAAAAAATTGCATAAAAAGAATGATTTATTGAAAATATATTTCATATTTAATATACAGACTGTGGGCCCAACTGATCAATGCCTGAGTTGTGTAATAATTTTTATTTTCCTCATTCATACCATTCTTTGCCGGAAAAACATAACTCACATCAGAATATATGAAATATTCTTCAAATTCAATGATTATATCATAAAAATTACTTTTTTTATTCGTAATGAAAAAGACATGACTTTTGGTGTAAATTCTGTACAAAATACTAATTAGATCTTTGAATAGAAAACAATTTGCAATCAAATGTTTGAATAATGAATTTTTGTCAAAATTTAATATTCTTTTGATTACATTTTCGATGATTGGCTTAAAATAGAAAAATAGTTAAACAGAGAAATCAAATGATATAAACATTTAATTCATTTGATTTCAATAATAATGAAAACAATAATCAAATAAAACACAATTTTGACGAATAAATTAATTGAGTAAAAAATTGTGGATTCCTACAAATTTTTGTCTAAACGAGGAAAAAATAGTAATTAATTAATCCTGGATTTGAATTTTTTGCTCTGCATATGACAAATGTTGAAATTCATATTTACTCTGAGCCTAAAAACACGAATGAGTTTTGCGAACACTTGTGCTGTAATTAAAACCCAACGAAATATATCACAAAACCTATTATTGTGTTTAATCTGTGATTTACTTTGAAAACGCATTTTTCGATCAGTTGTTTGTGATTTGGCGAAGACTTTGAGGATTTGGCGAAATTAGTTTCAATACTCTTTTGTGTGTTTAACCAAAATGTGTTATTCTGTGTGCGAACGCGTCCTTTGATGGCATTATTTTGTGGCAGTGCTTCCAATCGCATCTGAATGGTGGCCACAGAGAGGTATGTTCTGTGCGAATGTGAATTACCAACTGATATGACCACTGACTCTCATAACTGCAGTCTTCATATTTGCAAAAATACTTTTCGATACCGTTTTCTTCGATTATTTCGATATAATTCTCGATTCGGTTGTAAGTGAAGTAAGCCTTTGAGTATTCGGGAACAGACTCTTTCCATTTCTCACCGTTTTTGTCCACCAGATGTTTGTTTAAATGGTTTTTATAGCACTTCTGATGAGTGAATCTTTTCTTGCAGTCAATCCATTCACACGAATGCAGTTCCGAACCGTTTTCTAAACTATTTTTAATTCTCTTATTCTTTGGTTGTTTTTGTGACGAATCCTCTTCTGATGAGATCTCTGAATAGGAACTCAATCTTTTGAGAGCTTCGGAACAATTGGTGGAACTGTCACTCAAATCGTTGGCTAAATCGATGACTTCATAATCTAAAGTTTCCTCTTCTTCGCGAGCACTCCATTCGTCCAAAACTTGCCATTCATTGTCTGTATTTTGTGTTTCAACTCTCTGTTGGTTTGCAGCTCTTTTGCGACCATTACTTCGCCTTATTTCTGGTGATTGGCTTTGATTTGAATCCATTTCTGAACTATTATTGTAATTATCTCTATTGTGGTCAGAAAAATGGCTTAAAATATGTCTGAAAAAAATCAATTCATTGTCTTCTCTTAGAAGACAGTCTTCGTCTTTGCAGACGAATTGACGAGAATATGGAGATCTCTTCAAATATTTACTCAAATCTACAGTTAATTCGTAGTTTGGATTCAAATCAATATATCTCTGGATTTCATTTCTGATGTAATTATTTGAAAACAATTCACTTTTTTCAAAATTTTTATTGATTTCAAACTCATTGCTAATGATTTTGATATAATCGAAGTCAAATTGGTTCACCTTTTTAGACACTTTATCAGCCATTTGTCACACTGTTGTTGGGCTCAAACACCAGACTATTCTGGATATGTTTTATTATAACCATTAATGAAAATTCATTTTTTCATTCATTATTCAGTTTTCAATTCAATTATTAATTGGATTTCTGTATTGAAACACATTTTTGTTTCGTTTTTGAATATTTATGTTATTTTACTGTAAATGTAAACAAAGGGATCGTATTCTCACAAACATTTGTGAATCAATCAAACAATTCTCTCATTGAATCGAGTTCATTTTGTTGAATTCATTCAAAACCACTCAATTTGATAATAATTTGAAGCGGTTTTTGAAGTGATGACATTTAGATTTCAAACCAGAGTTAACTTCAAAATTATTGCACACAATTTAAATTCAATTTGGATGAGCCATAAATTTAATGTGCTTGATAAGCTGATAACCAAGAATATGTGAGAAAACATTATCTCAAATTCCTATTAAAATTAAAATATCATAACAGGTTTATAAAGTTTACTTCGGTAACAGTGAAAAAACTAAAGGAATTTAAGTGAAAATAATCTTTTTCTAACTATAATCGCAGATTAATTGCTAGGATGAGTTAAAACTTATAAGCAATCTAAATTTACGCTGATTTTGAACAGAAAATTACTTTTTCTTACATAATTTTATATCCTAGAAAATTAATTGATTTACCTTGAGTATAATCTAATTTGCAAATCTATCGCATTAAACATGAAAAATATAGCTTTCCTTTAGATAATAGTTAAGTATAAAAAGTGCAAAATTCCTTCAATTTCTCAATTTTTATATCAATAGTTATTTTTAAAAATCGTTTCCTTGAATATGATGTCAAATACATGTAACCAAGACTTTAATTAATAGAAAAAGTCAATCAAAGTTTAATTGAATTTTTATTAGCAATAAATAACTTAATTTTCATTACATTTATGTTTTTGCTATAATTTCTGTTACAATGAATGTTTTGAATCGCTTTACAGCGTCTTTTTGAGTAGAAAATGCATTAAATTAGGCATTTATTTGGAATTTCAGTGCATATTATAGTCAGTCAGTAAATAATTTGCTTAAATATTACTCAAACTTAAGGACAATATTCCACACAAACGAAAGGATATTCTAATAGTAATAATAATATTAAGAAATTAATGCAATAATTCATATAAACTAAACACAATTTAAGGAATAAATAGATAATTGAAATAAACTCCGCATAAAATCTGCGAAAAAACCATTTGATTACACGTTTATATTAATGATAATTATATGAAAAATAATGTATTTCTGTTTCTAAAGCTTACAAAAGAATCCAATGATTTGGTTATTATTTAATTTTTCTTATTGTCTACAATCAGTCGCTACGAAAAACACTATAAAATACACGATTATTAAGGCTTTGAAAAAAAAGTAAAACTAAAAAAAAATCTTCTGCTTTAAGAATATTCTGTAATAATATGTTTATTATTAATACATTTTTTGTCATTTTATTCCAATATTTAATGACTTTGTTTTAGGAAAAAAAAAATTTGGTCTAAAAATGAAGACTAATTAAGCGCTAAAATGACTAAATATTATCAGAAATTCAATTAAATTATAATAATTAGGAGAATATATGGAAGTAATGAGAATATTATCAAATAATATATCACTAAAAGAACTTATATTTTTGTCCTTAAAAACGCTATCAAAAGATCACAACAAAGTCTAAGCGAAATATCCATTAAATAAGATATAAATCATATGATTATTGGCTTCTAATTAACGTAAAAATTAATAAGTTTTATGTCTTTTCTCAGCGAAATATTTGCATAAATGATAAGAATTTTAATAATTTATAGTATTTTATAGTATTTGTTAAGAATCTTAAGAATATTCTGTTTTACGAAAAGAACTAAAGATTTAATGAATGAGTCGTCGAATGAGTCACTAATTAATTGAATGATTGGTTAATGAAATTAATGTTCTTTTTGTTGATGTTGTTTAACATCAGTGGAGTAGGCGAACGGTCGGCCGCAACCGTTCAGCTCACATATGAATGGTTTGTCCCCCTATTCAGTGATTAATTATGTTATTAATCTAATTCAATGTCATTAATGAGTTCTGAGGTCAGACATACCGTATGGCGTCTAATGTGTCGAATAATGTTTCCTAAAAATGTCACAAATAAGACATTTATTCAATTAGTGATAGTAAGGGACAGACACATGAAATTTAGATATAATCGCAAATTTCAAGGTTTCATTATTTTTTCCGATCAAACTCTAATTGATTTAATCTTGGAATAAAAAACACCCCGGTACTTATTTTGGGAGCAAGGTCATACTTAGGGAATATGAAGCCATAGTTACCTAAACCCAATCGCTATTTGACTTATTAGCCCAAATAAATTGAGAATAAAAGGAGGACTAACCTCTGACAGGGGACTGGTATCCACAGTTAATCCATTTGCATTTATATATAAAAGACCCGTCTGGTTGAGGCACAGAATCGCTATACTTGTCTGCATTCTGGGCGCTGGTCTTCCCGTTATACGAATAGCTTTTCCAGGTTTTTATATTCTTTCCATTGCCTGAGCTGTTGGCCATTTCCTGTTCCTCATCAATACTGTCCTCATAATAATCAGAACCGGTATTGAAATCGGAGTGAATTTTCTTGTGTTCGAGTAAACTGTCGAACGACGGAAAGCTTGCGTTACAGTAATTGTATTCACATTGGAATTGATTCAAACTCTGTTCACCCGATTCGCAAAACTCCTGCAAAAGAGGAAAATTTTGTTCGGGATCTGAGTCTTCATAACTGCCATCGTTTTCATCATCGACTTCAAGCGTGGTTTGCATAAGACTATTGCCTAAATTGTTATGCATTTGTTTGATATGCAGAACGACGGGCTCACGGGCTTCGTCGGAGTACTCACATTCGGGCCATTGGCAAAAATAGCCCCGGTCTTCTATCTCCACAATCAAACTGTTCAAATAGACTTCTTCTGCAGTCATTTCACCAGAACTCTGGCCATCGGTTCCATTAGTTATTTCATTATTTTCTGATGTCTTTAACTTTTTGGGACTGACATTCCTTTGCGATTCAGATATATTACTAGCGTTTGCATCCATAGCCTCTTCATTATCGACTTCCTCCAAATCCTCATCAATCTCACCATCAATACTACGAGAATCTCTTCTTCCGGTCGACTCATTGGCAGACATTTCGAATTCATTGGAAGTGTGGCTCATATTCTCGAAGCCATTGGACTCATTCTCAAAGCTATCGTTTCCCCCCTTCTGACTGCTTTGGTGTTCCCAAATATGTCTGACGAGAGTGGCCTGAGATTTGGTCTCGAATTGGCCACAATTGCACACAAATTTGAAGCCCTGATCCGTTTGGACTTTTTTGTATAGATTTTCGTATTTCTTCAAACTATATAAACCTCTTTCGGGTTTTGATTCCATTATTTTGCGAATAGCACTGCCTTTCATTGCATTCTGTATTGTTTTTTGCATATCTTGAGCGCCGTTAGAAAACACTGGAGTCGCGCTAATAACGGGCTTTATATTTGCATTAACTGCCGGAAAAATGGTCGGCGGAGTTATGGACACCGGAACATTGGTGTGTACCTTACGGTGTCGGTACAGCTCTGTTTCAGAGTTGAACCGTTCGCTGCAATCGGGAATATCGCACTCAAAACTATTCATACCGGTGTGGGTCCATATGTGACGGATTAGAGATACCTATCGATCATAATTGGCATCAAATTAGACTATAAATTGAATCAGATGTTAAGCCCTCTAATAGAGCACAGAATAACCCACAAATAGATTGATTCTGAACTAAAATTAAGAACTAATTTGATTAAGAGATCATTTAATTAGTGGAAAGAGCCAAGGTTATATTAAAAAGGCACTGCTCAATATTGAATTATCTGGTGATAAATTTTAGTTATCGGTGATAGAAATGAATCTAATGGTGTGCTTACCTGAGATCGGGAGCAAAAGCCACAAACAGTGCATTTGTAGGTAAACTCTTCATTAACTTTCACTTTGCTGTAAAATTTGTCATAATTTTTCAATGAGTAGAGCCCGGAGTTGTTGCGGTCGGTGCCGAAGCTCCTCTTGAATGCATTTGTTTTACCAGAAGTCATGTCTTCTTTAAGACTTTCAATACTAGAAATACTTTCGTCGAAAAAATTCAAATTATTTGCATAAATATTATCAAAGTTTTTGTTATTATTCGGAAGAATAGGAATATTTTGATTTGCATTCGAGTTGTCGTTTTTGGGGAAGAGTTGACTCATTTTTTGCAGTGCGAAAATGCCGGCGACGGTCTGTTGTGCGCTTTGGTCGCCGGCGGTACCCGTCTTATTATAATTCAAAGAAGAGCTGCCATTCATTAATGCACTCAATGTTTGGGGAAAAGCTGTAAAATCAAAGCCTGTGTTGAGGCCAGAAGTGGACGCCATTTCTGATATGTCCAAAAAGCTATTGATTGAGCCGTTCTGGTCGTCGTTTTTGGCAGAATTGTAGTTGTGGTCAGTCTTCTTGTGCTTTGAGAGACTGTTCTCGTTCTCGAACTTCGTGTTACAGCCGTTTATATCGCACTCAAAGTCATTGCGTCCGATGTGTGTCCAAATGTGACGAACCAGAGTTATCTGATTTTTGGTCGTAAAGTCAGTACAATTGCATCGGTAGAACATCTGGCCGTCGATCTGAACTCTGGTGTAGAGGTCAGAGTAGTTCTTTAGTGAATAGAGTCCACCGGTGGACGACTGTTCCCCCATATTGTCGTCCAATTCAGTCTCGACAGCACTTATTGAGAACGGATTGAAGTCTGATTCGTCTGATTTCATGGCCATCATCTGCGGGTTGACATCCATTTCTATTATTTCAATCATAGGTTGCATAACATCATTGATAGCAAAGCTGTGGTCGGATTCAGGACTGAACTGTCGGTGATTATTATCACCAGAGTTGCCATTAGAGCTGCCATTAGTGGCCACTGCGTGCGGACACAAGTGCTGATTGTGAACACTATTCAGACACAAACATAAAGAGAAAATACATTAGAATTAAACGTTTTTTAAAACAATTGAGTCCTTACTGTCGTCTAATAGATCCGGAGTTGTTTGTAACGAACTCACATCCGGTCCATTTGCATCCGAAGACATAATAGTCATTATCTAATTCTCTGAAATAAAACTTTTTGATG
>JAQFXL010000504.1:0-20052 GCA_034693445.1 Edwardzetes edwardsi
AATAGTATCTTGAAAAAAGATTTATATAAGATTGAAACGAGGCATTACTTACGGACAAAATTATTCAAAGAAATGAATTGTTTTTGATTTCAACGAATCGTTAAATCAGAGATATTATATCCGATAGACAGACATCCAATTGGTTCCACCTCTTCATCCGCTGTTAAGAGTCACCCAAAACGACGGATTCAGACAAACGCAGGCTTTTGTTGGTTTATAAGGAATTGAAAAGAAAGAACTCATTTTTCATAAGTGAAATGTTTTGCGACACCTCCTCAACAGTCGCTCTTAAAAGTGATGAAAGGATTTTGAGTTTTTGAACTCAATATAAAAGAATAACTGATCCATAGTTTAAACGGCAAAAGTTCTGACAGTTTTGTCGTCGCTTTGAAATGCTTTAAACTTTCGATACAATCAATTTGGTTGAAGACAACCATATTTCTCAGTTCTTGTCTGTTGTGTCGGATTTTGGTTCACAACCTTTAGATTTACAAATATTACTCATAAATTGTGATCAAAATGAAAATAATCCGATTCTTTACTCTACTTTCAAATCCAACAATCGTTTAAATATTTGAATAATAATTTTGATTCAAAAATGGATATGTTTTGGACGGCCTATCGGTTCGCCTTTATTTTTGTTCAAATAGTGACATCAACCTGTGGGCAGTCGACTACAGCATCTTATTTGCAGGGCGATACATATTTGGATCAAGTGAAATATCCCCGATCCAAGTATTATTACTTCTTTACTCCACGATCTCAGGTTAGAGAACTGATTGAACCAGGTGAAACAGAAACACTTCTTGAAGACCGAGGCTATGAAACATGTATGTTCTTTGTCATTTTCGACAATCAACTAATTTATTTAACTTTTGAGACCAGACGAGGGATATGAAGCGAAATGGCCCTCAAAGCAAGTTGTACATCAACAGCCAAGTAGACATTTAAAACAAGGGATGCGGAGACTGATCGGCTCCAGAGGGGGGTCCGGAAGGGGTATTTTCGTTTCCGATCTCAGAAGTCCAGCTTATCTCCTATTTTGGCTTAAAATAGGCTAATTTTTGGTTTGGACCACTACCCCACCCCATTCCGCATCCCTGCTTTAAAACAATAAATCAGAAACTAATAGATTTTATTTGAATTACAGTCCACGTCCACCACACTGTGCCCTACCATAAGGAAAATAATGAAAAAAACTACCTTTTGCCTATTCTTCTGTTGGCATTACTGCCTATATTGATCGGAGCTCTTCTTTTGCTTCCACTTCTGTTTTGTAAGTCACAAATCGCTGACAAAACACTTATTTCACTTTTAATTTATCTGGAAATTAGTTTTCAAAATGTTTTTATTTGATTTCTTCATTTCATTATTGTTTGATTCAATTATTTTTGTATCTTTGAACGATTGAGGATTATTCAAAAATTAGCTTGCTCAATGCTTTAGTTCGATAATGATTATAATTTGAATAATTTTTATATTCATTTCCATAGCTTTTTTGACGAATGTTCTTCAACTCTTAGCCTTAATGCAGCAGGTATGTTTATGTTCTCATAATAGAATTGTTATTGTCACTAATTTTAAATAATTAATCACCTAACTCAATTTTACTGATATTCAAAGATTTTTAATGAGTTGATTATGAAACTCGAGTTAAGATGTCTCACATAACTAATCCCTAAATAGTTAACCAATTTTTCAACATGGTGATTGCTGAAGTGTCTTGGGTGTTCCAATAAGCTAAGAAAGCAGATCACATAATTGCTGAATCTAAAGGGGGTTTAATTGAACACAAATTTTAGAATAATCAAAAACTCTTCTTTGATGGTGATAGTTACTTCCACTAATACCCAAAATTCTCGAATTCAGGGAAGGGGGGGGGGATTTTCAAACAAAAAACTTTGGGAGGTATAAAGGTGAGTGGAATGGCAGTTTTAGAAATGAGTTACCTTCATACATTCATAAACTCTAATTCTAACAAAAAAATTGATTGAATTTTTTCAAGACTTTACAGAACATTCAAAATAACAGTACGGGCAGAAGGAGGAGGAGTGACCGCGACATAAATCCCATCATTTTGACGACACTCTCATCACTAGTCGACAAATTTATTTCTTCTCAACAAAAATACGCAAAAATCGATTAATTTATTCAATGAATTCGTTATCTTTTGTTGAAAAAAATTTAACTAAATCTCTAATTTAGTTATAAAAAAGTTTTGAGATTTTAATTTTTGATTTGATTTCGTGTCAATCGCACAATGAGTTCAGTTTTGACACTTTCCTATAACAATACACTTTTTAATGATTTGGTAAATTGAAGGGTTATTTTCAAAGTGGGAAATTGAATGAATGAACAATTGATGAAACAAACATATCCTCTATTAATTGTTTCGGTTCATCGTTTTAAAGTTTTCATAAAAAAATGTGTGAAATAAATGGAAATAAAATTAAAGTGTTTGACATTAAAGCCATTCATTTAATTTATACTCTTTTTGGGGCAAAAAATATGAATAAAAAACAGAGAAATATTTTAATTTTTCTCAACGAAAAAATCGTTTTAATCAGTCTTTCATTTTATCAAATGAACCAAAACTGTGAAAACACGGCATTAATATCGGAAAGAAAAGAACAATTGCTTCAGAATTCAAGTTCAGATTGAAGTCTGAGCACTGAGAGCACTCCCACTGCAAAGTTTAATTCATTGATGCTTAAGGGGGTGCAGGTCTAATACCCCCTAGTATTTGTGCTCGAGCAGACCCCCCCCCCCCTATGATTTAAAGAGAAAAATAGTCGAAAATACTTTAACCCCCTCCCCCTCACCGAAATTTGTAACTAAATGCAAACATAAGTTAAATGGATAGACACTACATCTGTCTAGGTTTCAGTGATTACCCTAATAAAGGTATAATAAAGACAAATTTTCAGAACAGATCCCTGACTTCGAGGACCTTATGCACCGCTGGTCTAATTCTTCGATAACTTTTTCATTAAGTTTAGCCTGAACAAAATTTAAACACATGTATTTTGAAAAGTAATTAATTTTGGCTTAATCAATTAATTAATCCATGACACTTTTTTTTAATAAATTTGTTTATTTCACAGTTTTCTTTTGATTGCTTCGATGCAAATCTATTGCAAAGATTGTGATATCGGTTATATCTTATCAAGATTGTCAATATTTTAAGGTACCACGGAAGACGAGTCAACCAAGTTATATTTAAAATTGCATATTTCTTGGTCTAATAATCAACGCTCAAAATTTATATAAAAGAAATTTTTCAATTTGCAAGTAATAATAAATTGTGAATTAATTTGAAAATATGAATGCATTGAAGTTCTTGAGGTTATCAGGTTCGATTGATTGATCAGAAAAAAGTGAAGACCTGAGTGAAAAAAGTGATCAACGGCTGATTGAATTGATAATAATTAGTTTGGTAACCAGACATTGGATTTTGATGGGTAGTATCAGTTCAGTGATGTTTTGGTGAGACCTGACATGAGGTCAATATTAAATTTCCTACACTTTCATAGTTGGCTGCCCTCAGCCTTAGGACTGATTTGTTTGGATATCCCAATAATTCTCGATTTTTTCCAATCGTCTCAAGAAATAAATTTTTTAGATTTCCGCTCATTTTCCTCACATATAAAGGCAATAATTCGCTAATTCTTTGTTCACAACTCTTTGGATTCACTGATCGATTGGTTTATATTTCTCTATTGATTTGCAATGAATTGGAAATATTTGATACAAGATTAAAGTTTTAAATAATTGTCGCTAACATTAATCATTTTGTTTTAATCTGGAATAAAATGATGCAAAATTGCAAAACTTGGATAATTTCTCTGATATTGTTCTTGGTGATATTATTATTTTCAAACATGAAATGTGAAACCGAATCAACTAATGATACAAAAGAAGACTACAAGCGTTGGGCGAACGCTGACTACTGGCAAAATTATAACCCTTATTATAACTATGTTTATGCTAAGAATCGAGAGTCAAAGTCTAACAACGAACCATATTTTACTGAACCTAGCAGCAATGAAGGGTAAGACATTTTCTCTTTATGTCGTTTAGCATCTTTTTTATAAAACTTCATTGATGATTTATATCTAAAAAAATTTAAGATATTTAAGATATAAATGTCTTTTAGTGCTTAAAAACTTTAATATTAATTCGAATTCAATATTACGGGGGTTATGAGAGTTAAGGAAAAACCAGTGAATCCATCAAAACAGGGCATGAGTTCCAAATTCAAACTCATCTAGTCACCACTAACCCTTATTCTCTTTACTTATTTGTCAGGTGACAAACTTACTGTCCATTGATTAGAAATGAGCCAAGAATTTTAATATTCAGTGAACAACATAAATGAGTCATAAAATTTTAGACATCAAAAACAAAGTTATGGTCGGATTTGAGAAAAATTTGGTTTAATTGAACTTGTTCAAAGATCTCGGATACGAAAAAAAATTGAAATCTGAATGAAAGTTAAATTAAAAGTTGAGTTAAATCATTGAAAAACTGTCAAAATGTATAAATTTGTGGTAATATTGCGTATCGTATGAGAAATAGAAGAAAAATTTGACATTAAATCTGAAATGCAATGAAAGTAAAAAAATATTCAAATTTCGTTTTATGTTTGAAGATATGAGACAATGCCCAGCACAATTCAAATCACGGCCATACCTGGTATAAATCTAGCAAATAATCAAATTACCCTCATTAATTAAGACTTTTTAAAGCAGGAGGATTTGGGGCCGGAGCTTTGGGAGGCCCTGGATTACTTCCTGGACAATTGCCCGGATACACCGGAACGGATCCGTTGAACCCATTGAACCCATTTACGAATGCATTGAATCCGTTTCAAAAGTTTCCAGTATTTGTGATAAATAAATCAAAAAGTGGCGAACATTTCAAATGGTTACTTCCATTGTTACTGATTTTGGGGGCGCCTATACTCTGTGGACTAATCCTTATTCCGATTGCACTTCAGAGCGTCTTTTTCTTCATGACTATAGTGCGAAACCTAGGTAATTTGTCAATAACCTACATAGTTATAGTTTATAAACTAATGATTGGTTTGTATTGGATTAGGAATTTTACTTCCATTGATTTCGGGCATTACTGGCATTACTGGCAATGGAGGCAATCCTCTCATACCCGCCACTGGATAATAGTCAACACATCATTTAATTTATTTAAATTATTTATTTTTCTCATTTGAATCATTGAAAGATGAAAAACTTCAGTAAATCAAAGTGATCAGGTTAAATTGAAGAAAATTAAATTTTATTCAATGTTAAACATATTTGCGTTGAAAAGCATACAAAAAATAATTCATTTGTTAATTTTGAAGCGAAATAATAAGAATATAATAGAATTGCATTCTTTTGATACACTTTTTATTGAACTTATTTAACGAATAAAACGCCAATTATTTGATAATAAAAGTTTCAATCGTTTCGTCAAATAACAGCTTTTTTTCAATTCAATTATTGTCAGCACATATTGTCAGCACAGACAGCACTGACCCAAACATATAATTGAAACAAACACTTAATAAATACTCAAAAATGTTTTAATTAAATTTCTGCTTCACATCCTTTGGTCGAGTATTTAAATAAAACAATTGATGCAATTCTGTTCACATTTCGCCAAAATGTTGAGCACAACATACAAGACATTATTGGTTTTGATTTGTTGGTTATATAATCTCAACCGATGTGTAATAAGTGCTACGCGATTGGAATTTCCACCCGATCCCAATCAGTACAATACCATCCAGTTAAGTAATGGCCAAATTGCACAAATCCCTAATACGGTGAGTATTGAAATATGTCTTCCTCTGTATGATAGCCTTTAGAATGAATGACATTCTTAGGTCATTCCAAACCCTCAACAACAACAAACCGCTGCTGTAACTCCTGGCGATTTGCGAGTCTTTCCTTTCGTAATCGATCCACTAATTATCATCGGTGAGACTTAATCACGCATTTTATTCAAATTTCCAACACTTTTTCATTAGCTATGATTGCTTTGCCCACAATTGGATTATTGGGATTGTCCTCACTTATTATGCCTCTCATTCCTATTGGACTCTATTTGATTCAAGTAATTGTTTTTTGTCACTATTCTCAGTCCGAATCGTCTTTTGATTGAAGTCTAAAAGTTTTAGATAATTATTGATTTGATTTCTCTGAACAGCTATTCTTTCCAGTCGGTGGTTCTGGCAAAAGAAAAAAGAGGGAAATCCATTACATTTCGTCTCCATTTAACGAAACCAATTATTTTGATAAAGAATTCAATCTTTTTGTCGTACATTTGAGTAATGCTTTTGATAAATACACCGATTATTCATAAGATTCATAAAATTATAATCATATTTATCCCAATGTTTTCATTAAAATAATTCGTTATAATATGTCGTCGAACCTTAAATTATTCTCTCTCTCTCTCTCTCTCTCTCTCTCTCTCTCCTCTCTCTCTCTCTCTCTCTCTCTCTCTCTCTCTCTCTCTCTCTCTCTTAATTTTAATAGATGATAAATGCTTAACTTCAACTAAATGTTAAGTAAGATGATTCCAGTAGTGCATGAAGGGGTACAGGTCAAATTCTCCCTAGGATTTGAGCTTGAGCAGAATCGTCTATAATTTAGAGAAAAAAGTGGTCGAACTTTGGTATTTTTTTCGTTCTGCCACTACCCCCTCCCTCCCCTCCAGCCGGCGAAAATATTACGTTGACAGACACTTAGTCTATCAAGGTTTCGGTGACTATCCTATATCCCCCTGAAAAATATTTCAAACTTGCCACTGACTCCGAGTACTTTATGCACCACTGAATTATTCATTCTTAGATTGTTCTGATAGTCATCCGATTATTTAGTAAGATATGAGGATAAGTTGTATGAATGTTGAGGATTACCTTGTTCTATATTTTAAAGCTTTGTGTTCTCCTTTCGCTTTAAATATTTGTGTGAAAAAACAATTCGTGTAAAAGTTATTAAATTTTTTTTTGAAATAATATCTTCGGTTATGGTTTGAGACACCGATAGGTTTAGTTTCTGATAAATGAAAAGAAGTGTTTAGTTTATGAAAATGATAGAAATAGGACCTCAGGTAATGAGGAGTGACCTCATAATAGTATAAACAGTTACTTAACATTATTTTCAGAGTAAAAACCTGTTCCATAAATAACTTGAAGGAGAGAGCAATCAACTGCTGAATAGAGTAACCAAAATTATATGAAGAATATCTGCCAAACGAGTATAAACTATACACATAAGAGTTGCCCAAAGTTTTGGCCTTCGAGTTACCCACAGACAGGAAGAGGATCTGAATCTTCAGATATTGTGTCACTGAGAGCATCTGGAAGTAAGCTGAATGTCAAAGGTAATCATCATTTGATTTTCATTTGTTAGAAATTCTTTTCGTATAAAAGTTCAGATTTCACTCATTTAATTGAATATCACTATTATTTTAATAGACTTTTCAATTCAATTCATATTTACTTGTTTTTAATGTTTCTCATCGATTGTCAAAATATTGAATAGGATTTCACCCTTTTTTATAAACTTATTTTATTCATTTTCGAAACAAATGTTTCGATTTGATTAAATTAAGCTAGATGTTTTGAATATTTTGATTCTATCAAAAATGAAATTAGTTCATTCAAATGTTAAATAAATTGTTATTTTCAGGTGAACTTGAATTTTGAAATTGAGAGCATTTATATGGAGTACTGTAGACATTCTTAACACATATTTTTTGACACATTTCTATATTTTCTTTTAAAATAGATTTGAATAAATTGGTTTTTTCACCCATCAACTTTTTTAAATAATGAAAGCCATTGATTTACTAACGAATCATTTCGTGATATTCTCGATTACCATCGTTTGGATTGCAATTAATTGTGAGTCAAATGAAATTTCCCGAAAATCAGTAGATATCGGCAAACAAAGTGCTGTGAAATGGCTCTACGGAATGACTAAACAAAAAAGACAATCAGATCCCGTGACTCCGAGATTCATATTCGACTTTCTAACGGATCCATCTTTAGTGGTAACTATTTTGCATACATTAGAAGTGGCCTATTGGACACTACCTCTAGGGTTCCTATTGATGCCAATCATCAACTTTTTCCGAGTTCCCAACCGAAGAAACGGTCGCTTCAACCGAAAAGTCGACCAAAAAGAAAGACAAGATTATGAAGAAATTATTCAAAAGTTTTATGAAATTTTGAAGAAAAGTGTCACCAATTTTGAAAAATTAGACGAAAAAGCTATTAATGGTTTCAAATTTTATAGACATCCGCCAAAAATTTAGTGAATTCTCTATTTGTTGTATATGTGATCGTTATATACATATTGTAGATAAAATCTGATAATCACTTCATTCGTTATTTATTTTTATATGTTTGTGTTAAAAATATTATAGTTTATAAACATAAAAGTGCCAAACAATTGACTGTTTTCGGTATTTGAATCATTAATTTAGAGCTTTTTTGACATTTTTATGTGAATATTACTCAGATTTAACACAAAATGATTTATCTTTTACTTTGAATATAATTCGTAATCAATTGACAATAAATAAGTTTCACATATTTTAAGAAATTATATAGAAGTCCATATTTATATCAAAAATCATTCAAAACAAACTTATCAGTGGTTTTAACCAAGAAAATATTTCATTCAAACTCTTACACATTGTGAACATGAATAAACTTGAATATTGTGAGCATAATATTTAGTGATGACTAAATGGAGCGATTTTTGTGCTATTAATGAATCAATTGTTAAAAAATCGCTTTTATTTAATAGTCTTAATGGCATTGACTTACAAATCATTTTTAAAGAATTAATAAAATTTGGCGCAAATATTGACAAATATTCAAATTTACAATCATTTGTATTCTACACTCAACTGAGTAAAAAATTTGTACTAAAAACTTGAAAATATTTTTATAACCGATTCTTAACATAAAGTAATAGAGAATCAAAAGAATCGCTTAAATGTGTGAATATTATGAAGAAACAAAACGATGCGAATCTATGTCAGCAGTCATTGGATTTCTATGTTTTCAATTTGATTAAAGCGTTTTTGTTAAGAATATCAAACAATATTTTCTTAACGTTCTTAGAAATCACGAATGGATTAATTATTAGCAAATCTATAGTTTATTATATATATATTTGTATAGAGTTTATATAGAGAGCGATTGTTGGGCTAAATGGAGGTCAATAAGCGTTGAGATGACCTGACATTAGTTGAGATCACAAAACGTAACGAAACAATCGGATGAACTTCTTTTGGTTTCCGTCGGATTCGACGAATTAATAACGAATTCTATACAAATGTATGCATTGTTTGCGAAAATATAAATAATGCAGATTTTAGTAATTTTAATTCGAGTTAAGTCTTTCATCGGAACGTATGGGTGGAGTACTCTTTGAAATTATATAAACTAAAAAATCTCATCATGTCTTCACATATAATGTCTAACTTTCAAGACATAAGTTAATTTGTGGTTCAAATTCCTATTTAATTAAAATCAAACAAAATGTTCCAGCTACAAATTGAATAAATAAAATGAATGAAATTGTCTGGATTACTTTGATTTTAATTGTTATCGCAATGGCAGAAGGTTATGATCAAACTGACACTAAGCCCAGAATAATAAATAAATCTGGATATAAGAGACCGTCAGAAATCCCAATCACTGCCCAAACTGGAGAAATACTTTACGAAGACGAGGGTGAATTTCAAAGCGACCAAATGGATGAAGGCATGAGTGAACCCTATTATCAACCTTCACATGTGCCACATGTACCCCATGTACCGCATATGCCATATTCAGAATCGATTGGTTACGGATCACTTTCTAAAAGATATGGTCATTCAATCTTTGGCGACGATTTCGCATTATTTCTGGTTTTGTTGACAATCGCAGGATTTTTTGGATTAATTATGTATTTATTAAATGCTTTGATTTCTTCTGCGAATGATTTTTACAATTATTGAGATAACTCTCAACAGTTTCAGACTTCAAAAAGATAGTCAATCATTGAGTTGATGTCAAAATTGATTCATAGATAATGAATAAATTTTCTGTTTAAAAATAGTTATAAATTGAAATTTCAATTTGACTTCAATTTAGTCTTGATAATGAAAATTCTAAACTTGAAAAACTTTGAAACTCAAGCATTTATTTTATACTTGAATTACAGTTCAATGTTAGTGCCGTTCACTTTCTTACTATCGAATGGAGGACTCCTTCCTTTGGGTTTAGGCGGCATTAACGGCGGCGGATTGGGAATAAATGGTTTAGGAGGATTGGGAGGACTCGGAGGACTTGGACTCGGTGGCATTAATGGTGGCATAATTGGCCGTAAGAGAAGATCTGAGGTTTATCTCAAGAAGAAGATAATTGAATTGTTATCTTCATTGAACTCAGCACTCGATAAATACCGGACTTACAGTTAATTAATAAATAGATCTTTGAGTTCAAAAATATTGATTTGTTTGATATGAGAATCCAATTAATTAACACTTAAAGAAAGTGCCAATAATTTGTCAGTAATTTATTAGTTCAGTCGTCTGTAAAACATTAGAAACAAATAAAAGACATAATATTTTAGGATATCATCTGTTATTCAAATACTTATTGTCTTCGAGACAACCGATTAATTAGACACGAATTCAATGATATGTAAACTATTCTTCTTTCGCACAAATAGAGTATAAAATTTATTTTTCTCCACTTTTTTTTGTTCGATAGAATAGATTTAATTCAAACAAAACATGGATTTATTTTCACTCATTTTTATACTTCTTATTATTATTTGTTCCGTTTGTAGAAACAGATCCTTTTCGATGACTATATAAACCAAAGACATTCAGACTTTAAATATTCATAAAATTATTGAATAAATATATTATTATTCAAATAATTAAAAGTTTGAAAACCATTTTCACTACAGAATAAAAATGTTCCAAAAGTTGTGTTCGTTTGCAGTTATTTTTGTTTTGTTCAGTTATGTCGAGAGTCAGCATAACATTCATGGATCGGAAAGTGTTCCGACCTCTGCTTCCTCATCGTGGCCCTACACAACACAGCAAACTGAGCAAGGTTCTGGTGGCCAATATACTCATGTTAATCAACGCCAGGGTACATCACTAGGAAATCTGCCAATGCTTTCGTTTTTGCCGATTTTAATAATGGTTGGCGTCGGGGCTCTTCTCATTATTCCATTACTGTTTTTATTGTTCAGTAGTCCGATGGCAGGTCTCGGCGTTGGATTTCCAGGGGCCACACCGTTCGGTCGAAAGCGATCGGTAAACAATTCATTGCTCGATGAAAATATGTTACTCGAAATGATCGCTTCTATCGCTTCAGTTGTTGAAAAACAGACCAAAAAATTCGAAAACAAATCCATTTAAAAATATTTATGAAACCAATCCATTCATTCATTCAATTAAATTATTTGTTGTTTGAAATTAAACTAAACTCCAAATTAAATTAAATGATTTTTTTTGTGAACATTCCTATTAATAAATTGATGATTAATAAAATGAATTTTTTCTTCAATCTTTCAGAAGTTATTAAAAGTATTTAAAAGTATTCAAGGTTGTTTTCTATGGAATTTCAATTTAAAAAAAGACGTTTCATGAACTTTTATGATGGTTTGATGATGGATCTCGAAAAAATCTTCAGCTTTCAGAGATGTTCGCAATCAATTGGAAATTGTTAGTTTCATATCAATCATTTATACAGCTTATCAAGTTTCAATATCATTTTTTTGTTGAATAATTCATTACCAACTCATCAAATAAACGTCAAATTGATTTCCAATTGCTTCCCATTTATCAATTGAACTCATTGTGTGTATGTTAATTGGGCCTAGAATATTGATCGAGCAGAAAACAATTGATTAATCAAGATGCATTTCATTTAAACAATGTAGTAATGAATAGAAAATGAACAATAATCCAGAATTTGGTCAAAGATTGACATTGAATTGAATGAGTCATTAATTTTGTCAGTTTGTGGATCAAATTGAAGTTCATTGTGCCATTAGCTCTTTGGCACAGCTCTTTGGCACAGCTCTTTGGCGCAGCTCTTCTATCCATTAATAAGTAAAGAACGAACAAAAAGATATTTTTTGGCTTTGAATACAAGAAAATGGTATTAAATTGAATTAATATTTAATTAGTTTTTCGACAATAATATGTAAGAGAGGTTTAAATGTAATATTGTTTCAATTCGATGACTGGGAAGTGCTTAACAATAGAAGAGTCGGTAAACCTTTTGAACATTTGAATACTTGAATGCATTTTAACTATTCATCAATGGTTTGGGCGGAGAACTAAACTCTTATATAATCGAAGGAATTCCACTCAACTTTGATTTATACATCAGAATGTCTTCAACGAGTAATTCGTGAATTTTCAATATTGTTTACAAATCTCTGAAATTTTATTTTTCGTGTTTCTTACAGTAATTCATTCGTTTTATTGATGAGAAACCACGAACAAGAATTGACTAGGTAAAATATTTAGTGCAAGTTTATTTTTATGAAAAATTTATCGATAATTCTATTTAATAGGTTTTTCAATTCGAAAGCTTTTGTAATAATAATGGGATTTTTGATGACATCAGTGATAGCTGTCATCCTGACAGTAGCCGGTCTGCTCACATCCCAAAACTGGTCTTCAAATCGCTCTTCATTTGCGTCCACATTCAAAGGCGATTCCCAGCAAACACTCTCTCCGTCGAGGCCTTCATTTTCTCCGATTTTATTGCAATTGAGACCAAGTTTTTCTAAGTTCAGAAAAAGAAGTTCAATGTCAAGAAATGGCAGAGAAGATGGTCTTTTCGATAGCTTTGGTGGTTATGGCGGTTATGGTGGCGGCTATGGTGCTATCGAAAAGTCAGATTTTTATTATATTCTTCCAATTCTTCTGGTCATCGGATTGGGTTCATTCTTAATACCAATTATCAGTACATTCTTCACCGCATTGGTCACATCGAGTGGTTCTATCGGTGGCTGTTGTGGTCGAAGGAAACGTCGAGGAAATAACCCAATAATAGGAATCGACACCATTTATGATATTTGGCTAACTGTTGAAAAGGCTATCGAAAAGTTAGCCAATAACTTTGAAAGATGATGCAAATACCATGATTTCACATATTATAGCTTCAATTAATGGCTATAATACCGGCAGAACAGTGCTATCAAATGAAATGAAAAATATTGAATCACCTTGCTCACTTTCATTCTTATTCTATTCAATAATAATAATTTATTTCTCATGAAAACTATCATTAAAATTATGTTTCAAAAAAATGTTTGTTTTACTCATTAAAAAGTTTGTCGATTCAAATATTTTTTTTTATAATTTTAGTATTTGACAAACAGTTTGAAATTGTCATTATGTGTCTCAATTGAGTTGATGTCATTTTATAAATGGGAGCCTGGTCAATAACTTATGTCTGAAACCTTCGATCCAGGGATCAGCAAGGGGAAGGGTACTGCTTAGGATACCCTCGCCCTCCTGAACTGAAAATTTTTAGATATACCCCTCTCTAACTTAAGAGCTCGAATTGAACCCCCTTTTCAATAACCTTTTTGATTATTTTGTCCAAAATTCTTCAGGAAAACTGGATTTAAACCGATTTTGTGACAATTTAAACTAAATTAAATCGAAATAACCGAATTTCAACTGTATTTAGTTCGAAAACTGCCACTTTTTACCTTCTCTTGTAGCAAATTTGAGCAATTTTCACCATCATTTCCCATAATATTATAAATGCTATGAGTGTCAGAATAGTGAGTTGTCTTAAGTTTGTCTCTTGAATGCCCAAAAGGGTAGGGCAGCCGAAAAAAAATCAGTTGAAATTTGACAAAAATTATCAATTTTTCGATTTTTTACTTCCTTTTTATTATTTTTCATTCTATTATTCGAAATGCAGGGAAAATCACTGAAATTTTCACCAATTCGTGTTAAACAGCTATTATTAAACATTATTAGCTTGGCACTGTAAAATAAAAATTTATTTTCATACTATTTCAACTATAGATTAACAAAGTCACCGAGACACCTATGGAGATTTTCACTTCATTTGAAATATCACAGCGTAAATTCCAGTTATTTGATTTAGATGGTTCTCAATTCATAAAACACTATCACTCTTCCTCTACTATATCAAGTCATCAAATCAAGCCCACCTACCAGTACCAAACGCGCAAGGGATATACCCCAAATACCCCCTGATTTTTGGGCTCGAGGCACTCCCTAATTTTTTCGAAGATTGCCCCCCCCCCCCCTCCAACGACAGACAATGAATTGATAGGTCTGTGAGTAAAGGTTTTGAAAATATCTGCTACTACTTCCTTCCCTTGAAGTTGGGAAAAGTACGACATTGAGGCAGAAAAATGGCGAATTTTGGGGAAAATTAGTGAAAAAGGTCCTCAAAATTTGTCACTGGACCTCACCCCACCCCTCCTTCCCCACCCAAAGAAAATTTTGGTTCACTCTCTACCTATTCCCTCTGAAAAGATTTTCGGTACCCCCTGAAGATCGGGTACCTTGCGCATCACTGCCCACCTACTTTAGCCTTAACTGTGACTATGACCTTTGCAAACATTATCAACTATCATGATAAAAAATTTTGCCGACGTGAGTCCATCATATGTTTATTAAAGAATTGGAATATCTTGAGCCGTTAAGGAGTTATTTAAAATCTCGAAGAGGGCCACCCCTTTACAATAATTAAACTTTTAATTATATTACATCAATATACTTGGAGAATGGCAAACACCTTGTATATAAACTTATATAATATTGAGAGGATTTTGACCCATCAATCGATTCAATGTTCAAAGGATTTAAAATTGAAAAAATATTTTCGATTTCTATTGAAATGCTTAAAATCTGGTCTTTTATTCCATTCATTAGTTGACTTTTCATGCGATAAATGCTTAGAGAATAGAATATCAGAGCATTTCTTGAGTATTGCAACAAAAATGAATTATTAGAAAGTTTTTCATTTGCATAATAAAAGACTTATTTTTGTTGTTTTCTCTTTAAAATTTGCAAACAATTAAATATTTTCAGATCCGCTAATCTATTGTCAAATATTTGAAATAAAGAAAAACTTATTGTTATTTATGTCTATGATATTCGTCGAAAAAACTTTCATTGAATTCTACCATGATAAATATGCATTAAATAGTGTTAAAAAGAGAAAAATTAGAGCATTCAGTCTATTAAATGCATTTATGTTTTGAAAATCAATACAAACAATAAAAATAAGTTTAAAATTCATTCCACTTTCGACTGATTGCGGATTTGAATTCATATATAAAATGATGTCTCAAATATCCAAATATTCACTAACTTTTCAAAAGAAAAAGTTAAAAATCTCGGAAAATGTCTGCAATCAAAGAAATTGTTTTATTTTGTTTTACCTGTGCTATCCTTGTATCGATCTGTTCGGCACAAGTGGCTAAATCACAGTCGCCTTCATCACCTATCCCAGGTAATTTTTTTTGAATGTCATTAAAGTTAATCTAAAAACTAATTTTTATATTGAAAGTCAATTGATTTTCTTTTCCCCCAAAAGTTGTCAATTTTTACCACAAACTAAAAACTCAATTATATCTTCATTTCATTAACCATCCATTGATAAAAACATTCAATTTGAGGAATATTTTAGAAAATTGATTGTTTACTCAAGTAATGGGCACTGAATTTTGATGATATCAAGCAATGGTGCATATGGGGGTGTATATAAGTCCAAACCGCCCTCATATTTATGAATAGACACTAGGTCTGAGCGCCAGCTTTATATTCTCTCCCTTTGAAAAGGTTTCAACAGAACACCTTATTCACCACTATTCCTAAATCCCCAGATCATTCTGAGGCTTTGAAATAAAACTGAAAACATTATCGCTTTGTTATTAGTGCCGATAGATTCGTATTTAATAGGAAGTATGAGTCCTCTGACAGCTTTACCAACTACTATCTGATTAGTCCTAAGTTGACCTAGGTGCTAAATATGAGGTCTATTCAAAATGAATATCAAAGTTTGAAATTTTATTAATGAGTGAATTGAAATTCAAAAAATATTTAATTGAATTTAATTATTGCTTTAAATTTAAATAACGATAATATCTAAGATTTGGATTATCTATCAATAGATACAAAGCAGGCGAGTGGTCGATCATATACAAGTGGGTCTCCAGTTGATCCCAACAATTATATGAACCAGGTATTTTCACATAAACCGGTTGAATTGTTCCATTTGGTACCTATTCTGTTGATACTGGCATTCATACCACTTGTGTTGCCGATAATCTTTCAACTTTTTGCGGGTGTATTTACTCCCTTCAACTTCACTCATGGAAGGCGTCGAAGAGACACAAACTTTCATAAGAATCCTGAAATCAGTGAACTGTTACTCGATTTGGCCAAAAAAGTTGGCGACTCTTTGCAAAAATATAATTAGTTTTCCGAATAAAAAGTATAGAAAAGTAACGAAGAAAAACAAAATTTTTATTCATTTGTATTCTCACTTCAGTTGAATGTTTTGATTAAATTATAAAATTTAGAACAAAATTCATGTAATAATAGATTGAAATTAAACATTAATTTGAATTTAAAAACAAAATTTTCATTAAATATAAGAATAAGAGAACCGGATTATGGACTCAAAACATCAGTTGGACAACCATTCGATGCATTGGTATTAACTTCATTGTAGAACGTCTTTGGAGCACATCTCAGACAAAGTGACACTCCTTTATAGGTCAATAACTTGACTGCTCCTCAATATATGCATCCAAATTAAAATAAAATAACAGAATCAAAGGCATAAAGAACTCGATTCATTTTCTTGGTTTCACATCTAATTTTCATTGAAATTTGAAAACTTAATACCGAATCTATTGTTGAGTTTGCGGTACAGAAGTAAAAATGTTTTGTCAGAAAAGTCGGATTTATTTGCTTCAATCGTTTAGCGACACCTTTAATGTAATGCAAAACTGTATATAAAGTTAAGAAAAATTTAATTCTCATTTTTGAGTCATTCGACAAATTTTATTTTTCATTTTGATTCTCATTTACCGAAAATTCATTAATTATTTCGCTTTTTTGTATTGAAATCATTGCAATTTAAAATGAAAAAAATTTGTTCAAAAAATAATATTTTACTGATTATTGCTTTCATAATATCTACGGTTTCAGCGATAAATCGCAACACTTCCTCGATATTGAATAAAAATCTGAATAAATCCATGTATTCGCAAAAGTTAGCAGAACCTCGAGGACAAGAACCCTGGGGTTATTTAGACGGGTAAGTCATTGATTAATTACTTTTTTAATTACTTTTGATTTGAGAATATTTTTAAGTTTCTATTAATACGAAATAAAAAACATTTTTTCGATTTTCTGAAGACGACCTAAATTTAGAAATTGATTTCTACACAAAATTGTTATAATTTATGATTTTTCAGATATGGCGGTGATGTGGGGGCCTATGGAAAGTCGGACTACTATTGGCTCATTCCTTTAGTCATTGTAATAGGTTTCGGGGCACTACTGCTTCCATTATTGGGAACTCTTATGACAACTATGATAACTCAGGGAACCATTAATCTAACGGCTGGAAGAAGAAAAAGAGACACTCAAAATTCAAGGTAAATCCAATTCTCTTATATGAAAAATTAAAGATTCCATGAAATTAAATAATGAACTAGATAGTTTTTGATAAACACATTAGAAATAAGGATTACTTGAATAGCGAAATAAAAAAAATCAAATCTTTCTTTTGGCCAATAATTGGATGTAATTATAGACTACAACTTATTGTCAATAATTTTGAATTCATTCAACTTTCAAGTTATTGACTAAAAGTCTATCGACTTCAACATTTCAAGGAATATCTGATTTTAAATTAAAGCTTAGAATTTATATTATTTTGAATGATTTCTCGTGCAGTTGGCTCCTCTCAAACAAAAATGTATCGGAATATATAATCCCATTGTTGGCCAAAGTTGAGGACGCATTGGCTAAGTTTGAAAATCAAATCAGAGGCGATGTTTCACCGCTTTTGTCGAAATTGGAAGCAAAACACTAATGACTTTAATAATTAGTCACTTTTTTCGAGTTGTAAACACTCTTCATATATATTTTATTCAGGATTTCCTGAAATTTTTCAGTTTCTCTTCCTCGTGATCAAGAACATTGAAAATTCCAGTACTTCTAGAAATAGTTAACAACGATTGAAAAGCAAATCATTTATTGTAAATAATCTCATTTGAAATGTCATTCAAATCTATAAATTCTTGTTATTTGATTTGATTTGATTTATGTCATATTTAGACCTATTATCTGATAATTGTTATATAGTTTAAAACAGAATTATTGATTCGTTTAATGTCTGAACATTAGTACAAAAATATGATATAATATCGAAAACATTGGTATTTCGTATTTAAACTTCGATTCTGAATATTGACTATCAATGACTGTAATGAAGCCAAAAATCAAATTCATATTTAATCTATTAAATTATTCAATATTTCTGTAGAATCAATAAATAGGTCTAGAATTTACGAGCTTGCACATTTAAGAGGTCGGTGAAGGTGAGATCAGCACAGATCAAAAAGAAAACTTTCGTAAAAATTTCATTTTTCATTTTATACATTAGTAGTGAATTTTGATTTTTTGAATAATTGGAAATATTTAGAAAGTTATGAATTGTATTCATTTGAATAATGATTTTTTAATGAATTTTCATTACATTATGACATTAAACACACACTGAAAGAGTGTATTAAAACTTTTCTCGAACTGATTTCACAATCTTTAGACAATGAAAACATTTAATTGAATCCATTTATCGATTATTAAAACTTTCATTAATTATTGAATAAATTGAATGTTAAGCAAACAAATATCGATTAACTTTTCTTTTGTGAAACTTATTGCAAAAAAACATCACAACTTTTGATTACTTGAGTTCCAAAATAAAACATTTGAACTGTAATTATAAGAAATGATTATTAAAGTGCTTCTAAATTATATGCCAGTTATGGCCTAATTATCACCTATAGATTAATTATATTTGTGCACAGCATAAAAGCTGCTAACTTGGATCCCACTGATTATACAAGAGTGAACTATCGAATGCCAGCCCCTTTCGATAGAACAGATTTAACTTTTTCTTATTACTAGTATTAAAATAGAGTTGAATAAGTGATTACCCCATTGGAGGGTCTCTGAGGCATAAATGCAGACAAATGGATGCAAATGAAGGCCAATCACTAGAATTCAATATTTGATTTATAATAACTCTCAATAAAAAAGTTTAGTTTTCATTTGTATTCAAATCTTGTGAAATGAGTTCATTGAAAATAAGTTGTCATTCAATTGATGGATAAATTTAGTTAAAGAATTTGAACAAAACTTTCCATGAATTTCTCAAATTGTCTGAATGGCCGCAACGGAATTCTTTTACATTATGACTATATCTCAGATTATCTTCTCGGTGGTAGTATTGAGCGGTCAATCTAATTTCTTTGACCAGAATCTACTGCATCTGAAAGTGCCGGTCAGACCGCCATCTATTTCCAGCATTAGAATAATGAGTCGGATCCGATCCAAAGTGACTAATAGTATGGGTCCCGAAAGACGAATGTTTTTTCCTGTTAATAGACTCGTGCTTTCAATGATCGCTCCCCGACTCATAAGATTTCAATTTGATATGATGTTGAGCTCAATCATCGCAGAAGTGGTTCGCAAATTTGTTGTTCCCATTATGGGGACCATCACCGGTCAAAATGACGACAATCAACGGCCATCCATTATGGGTCTTATGTTTCCCTCTCAAAAGCCAAATCAATCTCCCTTGGACATAAAACAAATGATAATCAAAGCACAAAATGCTGTTCAAAGTCAAGGGATAAATGTACAAAATGCAATTCGAACGGCTAACGGAATGTCACCATTGATAGGTCATCCATCAATGCCACCTCTGCCACC
>JAQFXL010000505.1:0-20049 GCA_034693445.1 Edwardzetes edwardsi
TTAACCCCTTTTTGCATAAAATAAAGATCTGAAGTTAAGAAATCAATTGACTGGAAATTTCAACTCAACTCTACCTTTTATTCTGATATTCTTCATCTAGACAGCCTTACCTGACCTAACTTTTTTTGATAGCTCATCGAGAGATTAGACTTATTTGCCTTTCCTTCATTGAGTTTGCATTATGAACTTTGTCAAATCCTTTCATTCTGACTGCTATTCTTTATTTGCAAGGGTAAATTTCGATCACTACTAAAAACTCTTTAATTAACGGAAAAATTGAAGTTTTCCCAATTTTTGTTTCTATCAGTAATAGAAATCATTGTATTTAATACCTTGAAGACTATAGATTTATTTAATAGCTCAAAATAATCCCATTCAACATATATTCCATTTTCACAATACAGTCTGACCTCTCAATAAGAGAATTCCTCATTAAGAGACAGATTTTGAAGTTACCGAATGTTCCTTTTAGGCTCTAATAAACCTCTCATTAAGAGAAATTCTCAATAGAAGACAAATATCTTGGTCACCGAACATTCTCTTATCTGTAGGATAGACTGTATTGAGAAAATTTTATCGAAACCTGTGACATTAAACAAAAATTGAAAATCGGGGGCGGATGGGGTTTAATCGAAGAATCCATATACTCCAGAACTCGGCGTCGAAGACATTCATTTCAGACGTATCGAAGACGCAACGAATCGAAAGCCAAAGAAGTCAATCCGCCGATTCATACCTCAGCAGAAGTAAAGGCCATCAAAGCAGCCATCGCTAGGGCACAGACACTCGAAGAGATCGACCGAATCAACCAATCACTCACCCTAGGTTGTAGCCCTCACCTCCCTGATCACACCCACCCTCCATTACCCTTCTAAACCTTCGAAAACTTGTCATTGAGACAAACTTGGGTACGAAGATATCGCTACTCCTTTCCATCCAAAATCTCCAAGCTTAAAATGTCTTAATTATGAAAACATTAACTAGTAACAATTATGTATAACTAATTATTTTCATAATTGATATTTTGGGTGAAGGATTTTGGGCTAGGAGATCCTGGACTACTCCCATCGCTACTACATTTACAAAGAGTAGTTAGTGTACGCCCTGCTGTCTAACCTAAACCAACTCAGCTTATCATTGCTTAACATATTATGTTTAAATTTAGCTTAGGTTTCGTCCCCCCTTTTGGCAAAGTTTTACCCCCAAAACGTAAATACAATAAACTATTTATAACCGAAATTTTCATTCATTAAAACCTTTGATTTAAAATTTCTTTAATTAAAGATTAGTTTAAGACATGAGTTGTAATTAAGACATAGTTTTGGTCACATTATCACAAAAATGACGATATATTCAAACAAATAAATGACAAATAAATTGAATAAATTGATTGCCATTCGATTCGATTGATTTGTTTTCCAAAACATTGAAATTTGCATAAAATATCTTTTAGATTAACAAATGATTGGAACCGTTAGTCAATCGGTTTTCAAATTATAAAATTAAAACTAAAAGTGTTTTTAAGAATTCAATTAAAATATAAAAAGAATTAGTAATTAGTTAAGAATTTCGAGGTAAGCCAAGGGCACTTTTCCCTTCTGAGGCCCTAAACGTCAAAACAATTGTCAATATTTGGTTAATAAGTAGAAGTTTGTGACTAAACCTCTTTCACCGATCATCCAATCGGCGTCTAAATCAGGAGAATGCGAGACAACAATCACTTCGTTAGCCATTAGTGACAACTCTTTGCTGTCCATCGCGTCGTAATCATAGAGAGCTTCGAAGATCACAAATATTTGGTTATAGAATACTTACTGAAATCTAATACCTTTTGCGTGTCGTTTTCCCGGCGGTAAACACGTTTTAGTGTCATCTGAAGGGGATGTCAGGTCATTGGCCTGTCCTCTAATACTAGACAATGAAGTAGTTGATAATTGGCGCTGAAGATCACACATATGTTGATGACAGCGCGCATAAAAGGCTATCTGTCCGGTGACGAAGTCGTTAAGACATCGGACATGATTTGCCTAACAGTTAGTTCACTCAATAATTATAATTAAAGATAAAAAAATGAATGTCATGTCTTACATGTCCAGCACTAATGCCTTCGAGAAGAAGTCTTGTTATCTCAATTTGTCGGTCGAAGTCTTCCTGCGCTAACTTCAACTCATGTTCTGCCTATCGATTGATTTACACATTAAATGAAAAGAATGTTTGAAAACATTTAAAAATAAACTGATAAGAAATAAAAGCGAAACTCAAGAAAACTTCAAACCAATAGATGTAAAGATGAAATACCTGATCGATTTCCTTAGCAATCATTTCTGGCTTTACTTTAGGCTAAGGTTTGCGTTAAATGTTTTGATGTTTTAGTAGAAAATCGTTTAAAGAGAAAATCAGTTAAAAGAATATTATTTAAGCACTGATTCGGAAACAAAGGAAACTAATTATTAAGGAATACATCGAATATATTACAGGATATGAAAGACTTGGAAACTAATTAAAAGTTAGTCTCAAAGTATATTTAGACTCATTTAGGACTCACATTGTTCTGGGATTCCATAGTCTTTGCTTTTCTCAGTCGGTTTTTGGCTGCGTCTAAGTCTAGTCTTTTTGTTTCTAAAATCTTTCTCTCTTTCTATTAAAACGTTTAAATTGTCTCAAAATTAATGAATTTTACAAATGGTTTGAAAGTTGATTACAGTTATAGTTCTCATGTCTTCGTCTAAAAACTTTCTCAACGGATATACAAAACTGTGATAAGAATTAACAACAAATTCGCGTTCGGTTTGTCCCAAATTCTGCTGTGCTTTTCCAACTTTGATGAGAGCACTGCCATAAACAGTTCCCGGACCGAACTCAATGCCGGCATCGATCATATCGGTACCCAAACCCTCGAGATTTCTCATTCTTTCTTTTTTGTCATTTGGACCTAATTTGTCAAAAATCATGTCTCCATAACGAGTATCTAAAACACACAGAATTTCGTGCATTTCCTAAGTTCTAAGCCTTTTATCAAATGTCGGTCTCAGAAACGATCACTCATTCAATGGTCAACAAAGACATCAATAACCAAAAGTATATCATTTGAGTGACTTATCATTGAAATAGTGATCACTAGAGGACCGACCGAAGAGCGGTCTATACTTGGGTTTGGCTGTAATACTGATTCAGTTTTGGCGACAATTTTTTCCGTCCATAACTTAGTTTTGTCGGCCCTTTCGGCCAAACTCTCGAACTGTGCATCCAATTCGGTCTTCTCTGCCGTTCCGATTGTCTCTTCGGCGTACTGTCCATTGAGTGACAAATTGATTCTTAACTCAACTCAATAGTGGCCATCAAATGATGACTTGAAATACCTGTTTAGCTCTGGTGAAGACAGTGCCCACTTCTGACACCAACCCTTTGATGCTCTTTGCGCTGAACTCCATTTGAAGTCAATATAAATGCAAACAAACGAACAAATTATAAGAAATGTCCTTTTATTCCGACATTTTGATCGAGATTTCAAATGTTTTTATAACTGAATTATCTTTGACTCCATTATTACAATCAATGAAAACACTTGACATCGACTTTCACTCAAACACTGCATTCATTCAAAACAAACTGAGGATTACTTCTCAGGTCTAATGTATTGCCAATCACTTCATGAAAACACTATTCACTCACTCAAAGACTAGATGACGACTGCAAGCACTTGAGCCCAACCCAACTCAGTCTGGCTTCAAGCAAAAACTTTCATGTGATTGAAAAGTTGACTTATTTGAGCTAAGATTAGACAAAAACTCGATGATTTGACAAAAATTTAATCGACAACAATAAAAATCGCAATTGAAAAATAGCATCACCTAGGTGAATTCACATTGCAATCAGATGTGTTGACTCCCAGAACACTTCAATCGTTATGCTCTGGATTTGAATGAAATCGAGTCTAAATTCAATTCACAACAAACGTACGTTCCGGACAGCCGTTTGTTTTGATTGAATGCAGGAATCGTTTGCGTCATTGAAGCGATTTATTTTGTGTCGAGTTTATAATGTTTTCAAATTATCAACCCTTCGATGGTTTGACAGTCAGTTAACAACAATCTGAACGACAATTGATTAAAATTGGAGTTTAAAAACTGAAAACATATTTTTGTCGAACATCTGATTAACATTGGATTTGCATTTCTTTTCACTCAACCGTTGAAAATCATTACGTTGTTTGTGAACGCATTTTGATTCCGAGTCAACTTTTTTTTAAAATTTTTCCTCAGTTTTTATCGGAAAGATTGCGATAAATAGAAATAAAGGCATTAATGAAGAAGTGGTCGAATTAATGGAATAGAGATAAGATTAAAAAGGATTTACAGTTTAATTCAATAGTCATTTGAATGCAAATAAATTTAAGCTTAAAAAAGAAAAAATAATTAAATGATTCGCAGAAATAACTCTTCGATTAATTAATGATTTGATTGAACTTCAATTCATTGAATAATTCGGTTCCCAACCAATGGAGCCGTAAATCAACTGAAAGAAGGACTCAATACGTGGATGAAAGTCAACTTCGATAGACATCTGCGTTAAGTGATGGTTATCTGGAAAGGCTGTGCGACCGCTCTCTGCACTCGTTTTTTGACTCCGACTTATTGGCCTCATAGCCGTCCATTTCATGTAAACGGTATTCAAAGGGAAGTTTGGAGAAGAACTGGTGGTCTAAAGCATCCCTTAATGTCATTCGATGTGAGGGTTCGTATTCCAACATTCCTGATATCAAATCGAAGAGCAGTCGATGGTCTTCTTCTTCCGAAATGGCGTACCTGTGAAGTGGTTTACAATTTTCCCTTACATATCGACCATTAGATGACTTTTCATCCCAATCAAGTCTACCATGGTAGAAATATTTGGTTCTAGCAACACATCAATCATTAAGTTTCAAATACTAATAGTGTCAATGATTGCATACTTAGTTTTGCGGGCCATCCTATAGGGGAGAGGGCCTAGAATGCGTTCCATCATTGCCAAGTGTTCGCGATTGTCGTGCGTTTGGAATAAAGTGATTCCAAGATATAGTTCAAAGAGAATACAACCGATACTCCAGACATCGCAGGGCTGATTCCAACCCAACTCCAGTATGACTTCTGGTGCCCTGTAGTGTCGGGTGGAGACAATAGTGCTGTGGTGTTCGTGGTCGAAGGTGGCCGACCCGAAGTCAATCAGTTTGATGTGAGTGTTCTTCAATCGCTTCAAATCTCGTTTCTAAACACAAATCTTTTAAAACCGATTCAAATGTCAAATGAACTGAACTTTTTTGGGCTGATATATGACGTCGTAATCCGAGTCCACAAACAATATGTTCTCCGGTTTTAGGTCGGTGTGAGTCAACTGATTCTCGTGAAGAACTATAAACAGAACAAAACTCAGCACTAATTCGCAATAAAATTCAAATTTGGTTTACATTTGACAGAATATACTAATTGGTATCCGATATGTCGGACCTGTTCGAGCGGATAGGGCTGATAGCTATTGTCTTTCTATTTAACACAAACAGAAAAAGAATCGAAAAAACAAAAATTGGTTTCAAAGCGTTCGGCCGGCGATCAGTTCGGAAGGACTGACCATAAAGTCAAAGACACTGAGTCCCAGCATTTCGAAGGCCAAACACATGTGACCATGGTAGTCGAACCAGTCCAACATCTTTACGCACAACCTTTTTATTCAGAATGTATTCGGGTTAGTATTAGAGGTGGGTATCAATTGCGCATTTAATGCATACCTTCTTCCATCTGGATCTCTTTCAGAAATCTTTTCGAGGACATTGATCTCAAGTTTGGCGGCATCCCTGTACTTCTTCACGTTCTTAATTATCTTCAAAGCCATCACAGATTCGCTGTAATGAATGGCAACAAAAAAAAACAAATTGAAAGCAAAAAAATGATTAAATTACTGAAAACAAAGTTCACGTATTTTTCGAGGAAGAGTTAAGTTAAGAGTGAAATCAAAAATAGAAACATTTGATTACAAGACTATTGAAAAAGTGAGACATAAGAGCAATGTTTGGGAAGTTTGCCATAAAGTCATTCCCGGGATTAAAAACGCAGTGAAAATAGAAAATATCTTAAATTAAAAGTTAATGAGAATTAAAAGACTCGAAGTTATTGAGAAATACAAATTAGATATCAAGTGTTGACTCACTTTCTTAAATCAAGAACACGAACCACTTTACCGAATGTTCCCTCTCCTAAAGTCGATAGGATTTTATCTGCGAATCAATAGTCAAAAACAAAATGAGTAAACAAATTGTAGAAATGTTTTCCATTGAAAAAATTGCAAAAATGTTTGCAAACAAATTCAGATTTGAGTTAATTACAGAGAAAAAGAAAAAAAATATCTCAAAATTCCTATTACTGGCCCTTAAGGATAGTCAAAAATGAAAGATCGCTCAGCCTATCAATGAACAGTCCTATTGAAGCACAAATGACTTAAGATTTGTGGGCAATCGATTCGGCTCTAAGATCAGTGATATGTTAGTGTTTCAGTACATCTCTCTTGAAGAACATCTCCATTCTTGTAGATGAGGTGTCCGTCGTCGTCGTCTTCAATACTGGCCGCTCTTGAGTTAGACTGTTCTCTGGGCGTCTGCTTGAGGTGTCGACCAATCAATGGATTTGAACCAAACAATCGGCAATTCATTCAATCATTCAAATGGTTTTCATTTAATTGTCATATCATTCGAATCGGGTTTCAATTAAATTCGTGTTTTGTTCAGTCATTTCGGTTCCGATTCAGTGATTATCAGAGAATATATGAATACAAAAACGAGAAAAAGGGGCGAAAATGATGGACAGTTCGACAAATATTATTTATAAATACATTTATAATAAATTATAAAAAGATTCAAATTCTTTGAAATCAATTTCAAACAGTATTGCAAAACATTGAAAACTGTCTAAAAATCTAGAAATAGACTTAAAAAAGTGGTTATTTTTAATCTACTTTTCATCCATTAACTCGTCTTTTGATGGCTTTCTTGTCATTAATTTCTTATAACATAAGAAGGCCTTAAAATAACGTTTATTATCGCTATTATCATAACTCGAATGAAAAACTATAACTGTTTTTATTTATAGAAAGAACGCATCAAAAGACGAGTAACGGAAAAATTGGATGAATTTCTCAAAATATCAAATTTTAATCAATACTAAGATTAGATTATTAATAAACATCCGAATCAACTGATGAACTAATTTTCAATCGAAACAAACATTAATTGATTTGTTTGAAAACGTTTATTAAAAGCGTTTAAATTGAATTAAAAGCATTTGAGGCCATACATCATATGAAGTGCAAACTAATTGAGCGCAGAATGCATGCGATAAAGGCTTTGATTGATTAATCGACGAATTGTTAGTCAAATTGTATTTTAGGCTAATTTTAGAGCAAATAATAATCAAGTCTTTGATTTACATAGTCTTCGTTATTAAAGAGTTTTTGCTTTTGGTCGTCAGCTATAGTCTGTAATTTGAGTCGAGACGAGAAGCGGTGCAAAAAACTAGAGCACGACCTCAGCATAACACCTGAAGCATTGGCCGAAGAATGTCTTCGGCCGTCATCTGGCTGTGACCAAAGTGATGGACACTTATGTCTTAAATCTCTTGCACTGTATTTATAGGAATACATATTTCGCATAACAATAACAATACAAACATTCACTGACTGTGTGCTCTGACTTCGAGGATGTGTTCAACACAACTGAATGAGAAGTGGAAATACAAACTAAATGAGAGGCAAATAAAGAGTTGTCTTAAGGACTTGAGTTCACTGTAACCGACAAAAAGTGAAGTCATTGCTAACAAAACGAAGGGTTAGTTAACTTTCGGTCGCATCAAATGGCGAATCACTGTTTGGACAACAAAATTATGACTGAATTCTGTTTAAACTCTATTATAAACTAATGTAAAGTGAAGTACAGCTCTTGTTAGCGATCGCACAGTCAGTACAGGCAGAGAGAGATGGGATCTGATGCCAAAGAATACACTCTCTTCTCATCTCTTGAAATATAAGCTAAAAATAGTTTTGTTTTCTTTTGCCAAATCCAGTGATTGGAGTCATTCCTCACAAGTGATGGCAACAAAATATAAAATCAAATATAAATAAAAAAGTGTTTAACAACTCTATAGAAACATATCATATGATTTGAAGCAATCCTAGCACTGAATGAAACGCATATTAGGGCTCATTCTTAGGGTTTATTTGGCGTTTGACACTTGTTTTCAATCTTAAGACATCTTCAAAGGCCATCATTTAATGATTTGATTCGATTGAAATATTAGCTCTTCTAATATGTCCGACAATTGATTGAATCAATGGTCAAACATATTGTTATTTTGAACGGCAATTACTTAATACGTGTTTTAACCCAATTGTGGTCAACAGCTGTTAATTGAGAGATATATGACATATGACTCACCCGTAATAGACTTCTTGATCTCAACTTTTCAAAATTTCGGCGACACTTATGCCTTTTCGAGCGTCTATCGTGAGGCGAATGTCTGTCATACTTGTGGTCAGACCTGTAGCCGTCCATTCGGTCGTTACGTTCTCTTCTGTTCCGACGCATCGATGACTTAAGATATTATTTAAACGAAAACAAATAAAACGATTCTTTATATTAACTGCAATTTGAAATCGATTTAATCGAAACCAAAAATCAGGAAATAATGTCTTTTGTTAGCAAACAATTGACACAAACTTTTTGTTACGCTTTCGACGACTCGTCTGAACAAAATGTCTTTTGTATGCATTCCGTTGCTATGGAAACACTCAAAGAACCAAATTTATCAATCAATTAGCATAACATACGTTCAATTGCTTAAGGGGTAAGACCAAGAACGTTAAATTCACATTAAGTGAACAATGACTAAAATGTCATAAAAGGTGAAACATATTCTAAAGCCAATAAAGAATTGTTTTAAGTTTTGATCAAGGTTAATTTTAAATCTAATAGTATAATAGAGAAAAACGATTTTATTAAGAATTAGTGATCAAATAATTGGATGTTTGTTAGCGTTGTTTATATTTAAGTCTTGATTATAGGTGTGATCACATGTGAGATATCTTGCGGTCAGAATTGCATTCAAATCATTGATTTAAAGACTATTTTTAGACAAATATCGATTTGTATACATAAATGTCAGCCAAAAACAAATTATTCAATTTGTCGACATTACTGACGAGTCCGACGCCTCCGTGGGTTAGAGTTGTTAGGGATCCCATTAAAAGACAGCTGAAGGCGGAACTAAAAGCGGTTAACTTGAAATCAGTCAAACGATTGCACTTCCAATTCGATCCTTTCCATCAAAACGTCTCTTCTATTCGGTATTTAATTAGTTCTTCATTTCTTTCACTCATTTACTGAATAATAAACTTTTTTTAGTGAGTTTTTAGTAGCCATCAGTTCCCCTAAAATTCGGGCCACAAATCCAAAGTGTGGTCTAAAGACTGATATTCTCTCCCGAAGACAGGAACCAACTCTTGTTGTGTCTCTCGGTATTGTCTTAGAATTGTCTCTTTTCTTACATCTTCTCATTTATTGAATGCATTTCCAGAAAGCGGTCGAAAAATAGTATTCAAAACAAGTTTGTTATCAACGCTCGAAATTGCCGACAATTATAACAAAATACTCAAACGATTGAACCAAACGACAGAAACTTTGGTTTAAAAGTGGTTATTGATGTCAGATATGGTCAGACAAAAAGCCAGCGATTGGTCCACAGATTTGAGTCTTTTCAACAAAATCTATAAATCGATTCCACAATTTGATGAACTCTTCGACGAACAGTCTTTCTATTTGTTTGCCTTTTGTTTCACAATATTAACAATAATTGTGGCCATAATTATGTCCCGTTTTATCCAAATAAAAGAAGTCAACTATTAGTCAATCATTACATTAGATGTAAATCCTATTAACTCTTAAATACAATTCATTTAATAAAACTATTGAGTGTTTTCTTCATTTGTGTTCTAGTTTACTATGTGCTAGATTGTTTTAAAGTTGAGCTTGATCATATAATTCTATGAATTATTGTGATAATGATTTGACAACAAAATCAGATTTTAATTGCAATAAGAGATGCAATGTTTGCAATGACTTGTGTTTTAAAAGCGCGTAAATAACGCTATCGTTTGAAATGAAAGCATTGTTTTGTTTGAATGGAAAGGGATTTAAATATAAGACAAAAACAAAACGTTATTTAAATTTAATTTTAGTCTTGTTTTTGAAAGTAATTTGTTTTCATAAATAAATCGCAATTCAATTGATTTGAAATATGATTGGATTCGAGATATTATTTTCGGCCATAAGATCTGAGTTAAGATCGAAAAACGATTTATTGGTTTCTGTCGTTCACTTACAGTGCATTCAAAAAGGATTTGTTTGCGTCGGAACCGGTGAAGAGGTTTGTCGTCCTTAAACTTATTTGACATTAATTATGAATATCTATAGTTTCCCGAAACTCGTGAGATCGGGTCTGAACTGTTGCCGAATGGTTGGAACCAATCGGATGAAACTTATATTCTGAGATATGTTAACCCGAAAACTGGCCAAAAGCTGTTAATCAAAGCCATAAAACTGTCTGAACTTCTTCTGATATCAGCGCTCGTATGACCCGAACCACAATTTAATTGAAACTAATTGTAAGACTATTTGCAGATAATCGGCAATAACTACGCGTCGAGTCATCACATTAAGACCGATGACTACATCTCTGATAATTACAATACATTTGAGAAGTATTTGTCTTTAATTGTAATCAATTAGTTGACTCATGTCTTGTCTTTCAGAGCATTCGCTTCTGGAAGTGTTGACAGCGTTTCTCAGGTATTAGAAACAGAAGTCATTAATAAAACTCTGGGCAGAGATTCGGCTCAAAGATCGGCCAACACTAACACAAATCGAAATACAAATGAAAGAACTCCAGAAATAGATCCGTTGAGAGTTGGGCCGCCTCGTAATCCTTACGGTCCACTCGGCGTTGGATATGACCCCATTCAAGGCGGTCAATGGCCTCCCCCTATCGGTGGCGCAGATTTAGGTTCAAAATCACTTTTTTGTGACCATTTGTTGTAATGTTTGGTATCCAACCTAAAGATCCATTAGGTCGAGGACAGGGGGGTATGCTTATGGATCCAAGAAACTTTCCGAGTCCGTTTGGTCAGCCTCGTAATCCTGCGCCTGGTCTTCCAATGGGTGCAATACCTCCTGGCGCTCGTTTTGACCCATTTGGACCGCCTGGTGTTGGACCGAATCCCAGACCCAATCGGTACCCACGAAATGCGGCGTAAGTCTCATTTGTTTTGCATATAATTTATTAAAATTTGTGACCCCTTTAGTCCAGATCCGGACCATTTGCCGCCCCCGGGATATGACGATATGTTTATGTAATGTTTTCAATGATTTGACAGAAATTCGAAAAAACAAAAAATATTTTTTATTCAATTTTGAGATCGATTTGGTTTTTGGTATAAAAAGCGAATAAATTTCAATATAATGTCAAATATTAGATATTTTTAAAAAAAATTATAATAAAGATTAGGCACTAATGTGTTGATACGCTTCCGAATGTCTGCATTCAATGTGATCATAAGGACAGGGCTTTCGACTAATTCAATGAAAGATTTGTGCTTTTATTTAAGTAAAATGTGATGTAATGGCAGTAATTCGCTCAGAATTTGATTCTTTTTATATGTTTTTCACTAACTTTGATAGATATTCGTATCGAAAGTCGAGTCCTTTTGACTAAAAATAATTTTTATATACTTTGTATAAACACTTAAAACAATTACATAAAAACATTTAAAATTACATAAATTGTATATATATTGAGCTCTGAGGTAATCATTGTTAAAATGGTCAGACCTGCGTGTGTTTGTCTCGAGGGATGTATATCCTGTCATTTGATTTGAATTTATTTCGTGGGTACTCTGACTTAAGTCGATAACTAGACATTAGAACAGAATTAGTTTAATTCAAACAAATCTAATGAGAAATAAAACCTCAAATTGCTCTCTGAGTTGGCCCGCGTTGAGGGCGCACTGTATTGGGTTCCCATCGTTGCGATGTCGGGAATATTGATGTAGTCATCAATGTTTGCGTCTCCGTATCGGTCACTAAGATTTGGATCAAATGTTTTAATCAATATTTAATATATTTAAGGATCGATACCTTTTAGCCCTACAGTAAAGACATGAACACAAAAAGACCAGAACTATAAGAATGATGAGTGCGGCCAAAACACTCCAAGTGGCCGCTCTGTAGACTCTCAACTCGAGCTCATAGGGCTCGTATGTTGGCGGCCAAGTTGGAGGTACTCGACCCACCATCGATGGAATGTAGTCGTTCCAAAACTGACAGGCCTTCTGTTTGTAATCTCTCCACATAATACTGGTGCTGAAGGGATTCATCTGAATGGAGAGTTGGTCGGTCTGCCAGGTGCTTGTCTGCCAAATGCCCGTATAATTAGTCGAATTAATCGACAAATACTGTAAGTTCTTGGCCTCCATTGGCTCCCATAAAATTGTATTGAAGAGGGCCTGAGGAGTGGGTCCACAGGGGAAAGGTAGAGAACCTGGTCGGCGACAGTTCTGATATTTTGCAAAATTAGCCCAGGTCTCCATTATAAGCTGACTCATGTTTCTATCGGCTTCACTCCATTCTGCTTGGTCATATTTCAGAACAGAAGGGAAAAACCTTGGATCCATAAAAGGAGCGCCTGAAGCTAACAAATATTCAGCGTCGTGGGGAACACCTATGAGATGCGCACATTGAATATATGTTTGATTATATTTATTTAGAAGCCTTACCGATCCAATCGGGAAGATTGAGTCCTTCGATTGTATAGTTAAGGACATACATATAAGTGCGGACATCGTTTTTAAGTAAGAGTTTAACCATTTTGTCGTTTCCCGACGAAAACCAGGCGTCGGTCAGCATCTGATTTGAAAATATTTGTTTAAAAAATATTGATTAAAATCGTTTAAAATGATTTGAAATGATTTACATCAATATATCCCTGTCTAATAAGAGTCAAATTGTTCGGATCACTCCATGGACTGTACATGAATTTGATTGCGCGTATGAGTGAGTCTTGGTCTAATGTCGAATTGTATGTTTTGACAAATTCTGAAACTTTTTTGTGAAATATCTGGTCGTTAATCAACCAATTGTTGAGTTTGAGGTCTTCGTCGGCGACTATAAGATATATTAATAAGAATTAGTTCTAATCTGATTCACAAAGTGATAGACTTACAGACAAATGCTGACCACTCATCTCTGGTCACACCTGACATATAAGCGAATTCTGGATCGAATTCTACTTTATTTTCCGAAAGAAGATTTTCCGGCGTATCGGGTATTGTCTGATACTCTTTATTTCTGGTCCATCTGTCGACTACCGGTGCGAATGCGAGCCAACCCACGTCTGGCTTTTTAATGCAATTTCTATTAATTGATTTGTTGGCAAAAAGCAAATTTACCTTCACTTCAGTTGTAGTGAAATCGATAGCACTCCTACTCTTCAGACATTCAATCAAATTATATGTATGTCTTGTGCGACACCCATATGCATACCCGGCCACAACACTTGTATTGCGCATAAATAGCGGGTCTCTAATGAAAGCCCAGTCGGCGACTGCGGAACCACTCTGTGCTATCACTCGCTTCACATACCCTTAGATTAAACAAAATGTAATGAATAACAAAATTATTAGTCTTCTGTCACTCACTTCTAGTGAGTGGCGACAAAGCGAGGAGCCCAGCACTAGCAGCTCCTGCATCAGGTCCAAACAGAGTTATACGATCTGGATCACCATTAAATGAACGAATGTTCTCTCGCACCCAGTTTATTGCTTGAACTTGGTCCAAAAGCCCAAAATTACCCGCAGATGCGTTGTCAGCGGTGGCCATATATCCTATCCATTGATTAGAATAATGTTAATCAAAAAATTTATGGATTAATCGAAAGGGGTTTACCTAAAAGTCCTAAACGATAGTTAAAAGTTATGACAACCACCTCCTGAGAAGCTGACAACATATGTCCAGGGAATAGATTACCACTTCCATGGTCAAAAAAGCCCCCATGAATATAGATCATAACGGGGTAGAGCTCACGAACTCGAGATGCAGCCCATGGCGTGAATATATTCATATACAGACAGTCTTCATCTGTGAGAGGAATTCCTAAATCCTTCCCTACATAGCGAATGGGTTGAGGACAAGATTTTCCATATCGATCAGCTAATATACTGCCCCAAGGAGTGGGCACTTGAGGCGGCTGTCGTCCAAATTATTTTCAAATTTTAATATAAATCACAGAAATTGAATATTTATCTCACTTTGAATCTCAAGTTATATTCCCTGAGCGGTGGTCTCGCATAAGGGATACCGAGAAAAGTGGTCACATTCTTCCAGAAAGATCTGATAGCATGATATCCTGTGGGCGAACCGGAAACTTGGTATTGAGCTGGCAGTGGACGGTCTCGTAATGGCTTTCCCGGTCCGTCACAAAGATAGACAATCCTTCCGACAACATTCCCATACAATGTACTAATTGTTACGAATTCATCCAAACCTTCAATAGAAAAATAGATGTATAAGGAAAATGTGGTTGGTAAATAATGGTTACCCTGGTGGACTGCTTCTTTGCACCTTAGATCACCGGAATCTTCAATTAAACGCCGACGAGTAGGGTCTGGAGTAACTCCAAAATGGTTATATCCTTCGTAAGGCGGTCTTTGGTCTGACTCAAGTGGACGGTTTCGGGGGTCATAATTATGGTAATGACCCCATTGTTCGTAAAATATGCGATTAGGGGGAGGGGTGTTGTACTGACACTCATTCAAATTCAATTGATTTATAATAACAATTATTAAAAGTATAAATACAACCGAATGATAGCATAACATAACTGGTTCTTAAAACTCAACAAAACTGGTCATGAATTTGATTAAAATCGAGTGAAAGTCAAATATTTGTAATAAAAACTTTTGTGGCCTTATTTCAAACTTTCCCTCTTTCTCTAAATTCAAGTCATCTCTAGTTTTAAAAAGTTGTGAAATATTTTAAATTCTAAACACTATTTCTTATATTAAACTCAGTTTGAAATCAAATACGAACTAAAAATTGAGTCATTGAATGAAAATTTAAAAAATAAATAATCTCTTCATATGATTGCTGTGGAGTTAATGTAATAAATTGGACTCATTTCCTATGTTGTTATTATTACTATACCTGCAATCCTAAGCCCTTATCTCTTCACTTATATAACGATTTTTATTGCATTGAAATATAAAAGTCCTCAAAAGACATGCCAGGAATGTATTCCCTTTCTTTGCCTTTCCATTCACTGGCTGTGCGTTTATCGCAGTCCAGAGCTCGCCCACTTTTAGGCAGACCTATCGTTTCTGAATGTTATCAAACAGTTGGTTACCTTTCCGTTGCCAAACATACCAACTGTATTGCATACCTGTCCATATGGCGGCGCTCTCACACAATCTGGGTGTGTGTCCCATCGATTCAATGCACTGAATCAATTGACTTTAGAATAATACAGAATGTATGAGTTCAGTGGTATGGTTTGCAGCACTGTTCCACTTGACATAGACTCAATGGGTTTGTTGAGAAGGTTAAGCCATTCAATGCCAACCATTTCAACAGATATTATTCCACTGCTTTTTAGTTGTATCAAGTATAATTAGCAGAATATCCATGATAAATTTATAAAAGTTTAGGAAAATTCAAAAATACCTATAAATTAGTTGATTGCATCGAATTTGGCCCAAATTTAGCGCACATTAAGTTATTTTCGACTAAAATCTATTCAAATGAAGTAAAAAAGAAATTTTAAACAAACTATTAATCAATCAGAAGATAAATTGAAGTATTTAAAAGTTCTAATTAAAAGAACGCATTAACTTTTGCTGGCTAAAACTACCAGGTCATATGCGTTTGATTGGAAAATCAACTACATTACGTGTATTACAATACGATAGGTAAAAACTTTTTAGCTTGTTTATTGAAAAAATCGAAAGAGCTCTGGTCTATCAACTATTTTGCAGACTTTTAACTTCAAACTCAAGGATTCTTTGCTATGTGTTTATCTCCTTCTTGACTAACCCTAACCCTACTCTTCCCGACTATTTATTGCAAAATATATTTAGAATTCTTTAGAAATCAAAACATTTTTAGATATTTTCGACTAATTATAACTTAACTCAGAATTCGTAAAACAAAACAATTATTTCAACTAATTATCCGAAAAGAGTTTGCCATTCGATACGACATTATTAATAGATTTGCTATCAATTAATGACACGAAGAGATGCGCAGAGAATGCCTCAAATGACGAACCAATGCAAGTGTGGGCTAAAAAATGATGATAAATATGAAAACTACTTTTCAGTCTTACTTTGAATTTGAATATCCGCTCCAATCGTAACATTCAATTCATTTTCATTTAAAACTTATTTCAACAAAATATCGATCAAAACGAAAGCAATAAAAATATTTCTATTTGTTTGTCGTTTCCGTCTTAAGAAATGTTTGATTCCTCTGAAGACTTGATAAAATATGTTTAACACATTTTTATCAATTGTAACCGACACACGATTTCTTTGCTAACAGCTTGTGATACCCTTGCAATACATCGACAATCAGTATATGAACTCAAATCAATATCTTTAATGAATTGAAAAGTGTTTTGTACTGATATTCACATCTCATCGAAGGTAAGGGATAAATATTAAGTGATTTTCAGCTTTCTTTCTCAACTATAGGTTGATTTATACGAAAAATGAAATGGCAAATCTATAAAAGAGCTAGACACTTATCGACACTTATCGACACTTATCGACACTTATCGACACATACCTACACTTATATAAATGAAATCATAAATCGAATTTCACTTTCAATCACAAAGTTTATTGAAATCTAAGGGAAAAGCTTTTAAAACAAAACTATGAAATAAATGCCATAAACCTTCAATTAATTTGAAATCAATTGATTGAAAAAAAGTTTTATTTGAAAGAAAGTAAAAACTATTTTTGGAATCAAAATGACCTTTGAATAAGATTTTATCGACAAAAACCTAGAAATGACTCTAAAATACATTATTAAAATTAATGGAGTTTTAATCAAATTTGAATCTTTAGTTACTTTAATGAAAACCCGACTTTTTTCAGAAAAAAACTTATTTTGTGTTTTTGTGTCATTTAAATAGAATTTTACTGAAAATCCCATTAATCGCGTTAAAAATGTCGTGGAAGACAATAATCAGTGGAAAATGCATTTGCAGTCAAAGTCCGGTGAAATTGAATCAAATCCTGTGTTTATACCGAAACGAATGCAAACTCAGACTAAAAAATCATTTGTTGCCAATGGATATCATAATAAGTTTAGGAATAAAGAGATTTCAGTTAATGGTTCGCTACTTCCGAACAGCAATTTTAAGACAAAAGCAATTAAACCACTAAAGAATCGAACGCCTCATACGATCCCAGTTGAGGCTGAAATTCACCCACAAATAGATCATTTGACAGACCATTTGAAAGACCATCAAAACCAGTTAACAGCAACTAATGGGTCGAATTCAATGGAAATTCAAAATTCTAAAACAATGACTACCATTAAGGGTATTCTCAAATCGAAAATCAGTGATAGTGTGGCCAATGGTGTCATTAGACAAGTGGGCAATCAATCAGACGATCAAAGGATAATAAGCGAGCATAATTTGACAAAACATAAAACGCATAGTCAGGACTCGATTATTGGAAATATGAAAAATGCCGGTACGACTCCCAGCACAAGGAGAAAGAGTTCTAATGTTCAGTTCGACATTCATAACATCAAAGAAAGCACTAAAGTTCAGCTCAACACCAATCCTGTAAGTTATCTATAAATACATTCATTGCATAATAAGTTATGATCTCATTTGGATAACTATTCAATTGTGTGAATAACTAGCAATGAATTTAATTATCCAATGATATAATTGAATCAAATTATTCGTTTGGCAATAAAAATGGTAAGATTTCTGAAATTTTGATATTAATTTGTGATTATTAGAGTATTTAATACTATTATTATCATAAAAACCAATAATCAATAACTCTATGAAAAAGCAATTCATAAGACTATTGTTTGAGTGAATCCTTTGCTTTACAGCGAGGCTTAGCCTCAATATCCAGTGCTCGGCGCGAGTCCTCAATTTCAAGTTCAAGTTTATCGATAATCCAGCAGTCAGTGCCCCAAAATCCGTCGCTGACCTATGATTTTCCCAAATCATCACAACGTATGAGTGATTTGCGAAAGATTTTAAACCCAGAAATAGAAAAAGAAGATTCTCTTAAAAAATTAGGCGAAAGACTAATACATTGCGACTGTTTTGAACTGAATCTAAACAATGCGGCAAAAATTATCACTGGTCTGGTCTTAGTGGCCACTATTATACTTGTGATTCGGGCTTTGTTTCAATCATTTCACTAATTATAAGCTCTATTTTTCTCTAAAATTCCCAAATGAATCGCCTTTTTGTAAATCAATGACAGAATCGAGTCATAGAAAGTAATTAAAGCAAAACTCGAGTACAAAACATAGCATTGAATCAAATCTTGTAATTAATTCATTGTTCATCTGTTTGTAAAAATACTTAAAATGATTAAAATAATTTGTATCTCAATAACGACCGTTCAATCATTTTCTTCAATGAAAATCCATTAATTGTTATATTCGTTAATCTTTTCCAATAATTAGTAGTCTTTCCTTAAATTTAGTTCAGAGAATAATATAGTATTTGGAGAGAAGTGACACAAAAGTAATGGATTAACTCATTTCGTAAATTATTGCGTGATTTTCATAGAGAATAATAAATTGCTATTCTTTTACTGCTCTACTTTTGGTCGACTAAAACCAAGAATATTCGATATTCTTTGCAGACCTACTCTTATTCTGTATTTTAGACAACCATTTACTTGTCTCTTTGCCCATTAAATGAAATATTTATGGTCTGATCCTTGCACCAACTGATATTTCTATGCTAGCTAATTAATCAATATAACAAAAGTTTCCACAATGAATATTATTCCGAACAGAAATAAATAGTTTGAAATATCACTTAAAGTTGTATTGAGTCATAAAAACAATTCCGAGAATAACAAAAATAAAATCAAACGAATTTGTTTTGTGCTAAAAACAAATGACTAAAAAATTTTAAGATCGCAACAAATTTCCAAAAAAAAACAAAAACTATTCTTCAATTCAAATCCAAATCAAAGTATAATAGGATTGCAATCCAACGGATCTCATGTTTGGCATTTGAAAGTCGGCGAAGAAATCATTTTCCGAACTCTAATGAGAAGCAGAGTATAAGTAAAGAGAAAACCTATTATAAAGTTGGAGGAAAGCTTTGATTAATTCTAAACACGATATATATCATGCAAAACAATTCTGTGCTATAATTCATATTATAAACACATAATAGACGATTGTGTAACACGATTAACAATATACCAGTGCTTTCACTTTCAGAACTTATGCTATGAATATAAAAGTGTATCAATCGGTCGATAAGTTTGAATAATAATCATTGGATGCAAAAAAAAAATAATTGGATTCAAAAATAATTGAAATTCATCGCAAAATCAAAAATAACCCGAAATTTGATAAAAGTAAAGGATTTGCAAAAAATTTGTTCCGTTTTTTTACCCATCAAATAAATGAGTGAATTACATCCGAGGAAAATATCGATTGGATAGGGTATTAATTTTGAAAATCACGAAATATATTCAAAGGTGTGTTTTCCAATAAATGGGTGGAACCCTGTATGGCTTTCCGTTAAATGTCATTAATCACAAATTACAGGTTTTCATTAAAAATCCAAACGATTTGTTTGATTACTTTCTCATTATTACTGATTATATCCATAAAAATATTTGAATCAAAATTGAAACTATTTTTTGGGTAACTCTCTCTCTCTCTCTCTCTCTCTCTCTCTCTCTCTCTCTCTCTCT
>JAQFXL010000506.1:0-20046 GCA_034693445.1 Edwardzetes edwardsi
ACTTTAAATATGCATGATAAATTGGGTGTCGACACATTACTTCATTCCTCCTTTATTATCAGGAATGACTTTAAAAATCATTCATTATTTGGGTGTTTTAAAAATTAAACAATTATACAGTCGTTTAAGAAAACATTTGAGCACTTTCCAAAATAATTTTAGCCACATCAGTGAGATTCCAACAACACTTCAGCCGTTTAGGTAATAACTTCAGACAGTGATTGTTTGTCAGCTTTCGTACAAATTAAATGCTTTTATTGTTTACCTTACACATGTAATATATAAGCAATCATTGCCTGAGGTGATTACCTAAATGGCCGAAGTATTGTTGGAATCGCTCTAATCTGGCTAAGGTTATTCTGGAAAGTGTCAAAAAGAATTCTTTAACGTCTGTAGTATCAGATTCGAATAATTTAGAATTTAAACAAGTCAATTCATAAATTGTATATATAATTCAATTGAGAACTAGATTTCCGTTACTCTTTGTTCTTGATCATCAATCAGTTAAGCAAACAGAAAATGATTAAAACCAAAATCAAATCCAATTCTGGAGGAACTGTATGTTTAGAAAACTATTTAAAAATGAGTGAAGTAAAAACTAGAGTTTGCTGCACTGAGGAAAGGGATGTCATTCCTTACAAAACTAAATACAAAAGAACTCTAAACTCTAAACGAAAGAAATAAAAGACAGAGAAAATGTGTTTAAAATAATAGTCTGTTTGTATGTCTCGAAAATATCAATACTTATCATTCAATTTTAGGGCACATCTGTAAAGACAGGCAAATAGTAGTCACTGTTTAGGATCCGACAAATTCTTATTCATTTTATATTTATTTTATTACAATTTTCTCTGTTTTATAACTCAGACTCTGAGTCTCAGAGCAAAGAAAAGCAGAGGAAAAGAATTGCAATTTATTTTCGGATTCAAAATCTCGAATTCAACACATATTTAGATAATTTATTATTCATGTGATTCGCGTTATATAACACACAAACGAATAGTGCTACCAGATGTCCAAGTTCTAATCAAGGAGCTCTCCATAAATTAAATGAATTTTAAGTTTAGAATCAAGGATTACATCGAATTTTAATTGAAATTTTCGAGTTTAATTTCAAATTTCCAAATTTTGAATGTAAATTTATGAATGGAGGATGGCATATTTTGCCTTTAATTCAAGGAGAATCATGGCCAATCCAGTAGATCTGGCATTACTACAATTGAATGCTCGTATATTTCTCTCACTTGCACTCAATTTTGTGTCACATTTCACTTTTGCCACTCATTTACTAAATCAATGTCATATTGAAAAATAGGGATGAGCATGGGGTAATTATCAAAAAAGAGTTATTAAATTTTAAAATATAACCACTGTTTGAGATCATAGGCCAACCTATCAAGGTCAACTGTTAAACTGTAAAATTATGCTAATTATGAAAGAAACTCTTCTGAAGAAAATTACATAACTCTAGGATTTTGTGCCCATCTCTGCAATCAAAGCCTCCTTCTTATATCGAAGTGAAAAAAAGAGTCAGAATAAGTGAGACTTCGCTTAACGGTTAAGTGAAATGTAAATCAAGTGAATCCGTGAATACATACGGAATGCCTTCACATTCAATAACAATATTCAGAGCACAAGAATCTGGATATACATAAAATAGAGAAAAAATCTTTGGACTTATATTACATTTTTATGAGACAGAAAAATATAATGATTTTCTCATCGCTTGAACCAAGAAATTAGAGCTAAAAGAGAGGAAAATTCCGTTTATAAGCTCTGGAAAAATATTTTCAAATTTTTAAAACTCTATCAAAACTGAAACCCCATTAAATTGTGAAAAATCTATAAAAATAATTATTGTTTGCAATATTTGATTACATTTAACGATATATTCACACATTAGACTCGAGAACAGCAATAAATTTAATGACTAATCGTCTGAAATGAGTGCTCAAAATATTTCTCAAGAATATTTCGGATCAAATTTTTATTAGTCTGTGCTTCAGCCCATCCTTTATGCAGATAATAATCAATAAATTCATTGCCATTCATTCAAACACTTGTATTATACATTGGATGCCAAACACAACACTCACATGGAATATGTCGTTCCCTTTGTGTGCGAACACATTCCTCATCAGTTTTTCAAGTAATTCAAAACCTCTTAAACCCTCTCCACTTATAAGGACTGTTATTTTAGTGGCAATAACTGTATGTCAGATAAGAAAATCTCTAATACTCTCTCTCTCTCTCTCTCTCTCTCTCTCTCTCTCTCTCTCGACTGACTCTCCTCTCAAACTATATTATGTTTTATGAAATGAAAGTCAAAGTCTACTCAAAAATCATGTAATCCAAGACTGTTTGCAATCGTATGACAGGAGAAGAGGATATGTCTAATGGCTGTTATGGTTTGTGAACACAAACAGCACTTTTAATACCAGTCTTTTAAGTCTACTGTCAAAAGATGATCCGAGTCATTCGATAACAAGAATATCTTTCCTTTTCTTCACCAAAATTCATGTCAATTATTATTAAATTACTTTAAGATTAATTGAAATGTGATAGATATTCTTGAATATTAGACCAAGTTCATTATTCTCTTTTTTTCAATCATTAGTCGAATAAAAATATAAATAAAATTTTGAAAAATGACTTTTGATTTTTCAGACGACTATTCGTATAAGTAATTGATTGAAAGTAATATATATTTCAACTCTTATCGAATTTTTTTGAGTAAAAGAAAAATATTCTTGCAATCGATGGATAAACTCATTGAAAGAATGTAAGAATCAAATGATTTATTAAAGAAAATCAAATTCAAAAGAAAAATAAATTTTAATCGAAAAAATCTCTGAACATAAGGATTACTAACAGAGATGTTGAGAGGGAGAGACCAAAAAAGTAGGTCATAATGGGTTTTAATCAATAAATAATTTACTAAATGAGTGAATGTTTGACTCAATTAATCTAATTGTCAGCAAAAATAAGAGAAGAGAAGCAAAAATTGTTTGCCTTTCCGTATGTTATGTGAAGTATTGTCTTTCCAACTTCATTTACGATTCGTTTGACATTTAATTGTTCTTAGAATTTGGGCACAGAATAAGAAATACAATGACAACCAACTATGCACTCAAAAACAACATTGCTAATTCATTAACTGATTTATTGTGATGAACACCAAGTATTTAGTGCTGACATTCAGATGAAATACATTAATACATCAAAAAAGACAACTCAACCAAAGAAATTCAATACAAAAGGAAATCCCATTGTGACAGATTTAGACAGAATTTTCAATAAACAGGATCAAATAGAAAAATAAAACAAAACTCAATTTTCTGAAAACTAATCTTTGATTTCAACTAAAGTAAGGAAAATACAAATAATCCAAAAAACACTACAAAAACCCTGTTTTATATGTTTGTCCGTAAAATCAAATCCTTATTAACTGAATGTGTTTTTTACAACTAATTTATAGTCAGACTGAGTACTGACATAACAGTGAGAAAAGACAGAATAAAAGCACAGGAATGAGGAACAGAATATCTCATTAATGTTCAGTGATGTGAACAGTTCATAGGAAAGGCATCTGAAAAACAAAACAGAAAAAAACTTAGCGAACAAATAATAGGCAAACATAATGTTTAAGCATTTAGTTGTAGATTAAAGGACAGACTGTTTCAGTAAAATAAAAGGACAGACAGATTGAGTGAAGAATAGAAATGAGAGGAAAAATTGAGTGCAAAACAGTATCCACTGTTGTTTCAGAGATGAGCTCATCCTTCAGGTCTTTGTTTTCAAATCTAGTGTTACCAGAGAAGTCTTTTCTCAATGTATTCGTGTCCTCTCTGTTTATGTAATGTTTTGTTTCTACTCTTGTTATAAATGTGTATCACTTTCTCAATGTTCTAATGGCCCTCAAAATGGTTTTTCTCACACTTTGTTTGTATGTATTGTTTGGTTCTGTTGTTTGCATTCAATTGTTATATAAATTACATTACATTTGCAGCCAATTATATCAGCCATTCATTAACATTGAGGCAAAAATAACAGACATATTCATATCTTGTAAACAATTCTTGTCAAAATCAGAGCCATGCGATTCCCATGATTTGAATTATTCAAAATTAGCTCAAATTATATACTTATCAAAAGTTGTATTTCCTTCAAATCTAATTCATTGTAATATTGGAAGCAATCGATTAAACGTCAGATAAGTTGAGATAACTTAAGAAAGAGTTTGATTTTCATGCTTTGCCTTCAAATCTAATAACAAAACAATAATTTTAAGAAATATAAAAATATTCAAAAGAAGCCGAAGAATAAAAACTTTTATAAATGTATCCGAAATTGAATTCGTCACTCATTTTGTTAACGTTTCGTGCGATCTGTGGCTAAAAAATCGGCCAAAACCACTTTTAAACTTAATTAAATATTGACTGTAGAAGTCACTTAAAAATATTTTAGCAACGCATCAAATATGACTTAAGCGACAAATGGAACCAAGAATAATTGAGATTAGATAACTAATTATAATTGAAGTAATGATTTGCCGATTATTCGGCCACAATTCACACAAAATTTCACTCATTTTTAGAATAGCGTCTGCTTAACAGCAATGCTTGAAGCCTTTGCACATAAAATATTTAAAACTTCACAAGCACATGTCAATTACATTACACTTAGTATTAGAGATTGTATTTGAAACCTTTCCAGCAGTGCTGGTCTATCAATCGGCTACAATACACGAAGCGTAGTTTTTTCACGGTACACGCCAAAGGTTAAACAATATCTCTCGAAATTTGCAAACTTTAATAAGGGAGGGAGAGAGAGGGAGGGAGGGAGGGAGGGAGAGAGAGAGAGAGAGAGAGAGAGAGAGAGAGAGAGAGAGAGAGAGATTGTGAAAATACTTATCACGCGTTTTAATCATTCATCACTCAATTCATGCATTAATTTGAGAAACAAAAAGTAAATCTTATATTTGATTTGATTTCTCTCTCTTTAATAGTGAACTTCATTTGATTAAACAGAAGAACAAAACTTAATATATATTTAAATATAATTTCATTTTTCAACATTAAATTCTGTGCTTTTGTTTGTTTCGCTTCAAAACTCATGTGTCTAATAATACAATCAAATTTGAATTCAAAGTCTGCGCCCAAAATATCAAAACAAAAAAGATATTTCTCATTAAAATTCATTTTAATGAAACCGTCGCACAGAATAACAACTAGAATTACAAAAATATCAAATTATCTGATCGAGTTGAATTATCAAAAACTCATTATTCATAGGGATATCAATACTAATCTAATTTCAAATTTTGAGAACATTTTTGTTCTTACTCAATTTACATAGCAAACTCTATGATTAATGAAGCTAGCAAGCTAATTTTGTTTAATCAGCATTCACTCTAGATAAGAATGAAGTTCATACATTTCAAACTGCCCCGGAATTCAAAGGATTTCCACAGCAAAGACCTGAAGATGAAACACATGGATTGGAAGGGGATTCGAATCAAGTGAATGACTGGAGAGGAGGAAAGGGAGGAAGAGATAGAGAAAAATAAAATATTTGTTAGCACTTAAGTGTCGCGGATTAATGGACAGAGGAATTAGTCGATAGATATCTGGAAGAATGGCAAAGAGCCAGAGCCTATGGCAAGCTATACATTGAGGCGTAGAGAAAGGAAAGGGAATTTTCATCACCTGTTCCGACAGTAAAGCAAAGTAATAGTTTTGGCGACAAAAGACAATTGCATTTAAGTATAAACATTAGAAAACACACACAAAATGGTTAATACTTTTTTCATATATAAGACAAAGACATTATTGATGAGACACTCGACATACGAGTGCCGAACATTCCTTATTGTTTCTGAGAGGAAAGGCATTACTTTTTATAACTGTTTCTTAGATATTTTTGCAGCTCTTCCTTGAGATTGTCTGCTCGGGTGTTGTGTTGTATCGCAAATAAATCTTAACGACAATCACAAACACATTGTGTGAAAATAGATATAAGAAAGAACCGACAGATGAAAGCTTTTTGATGCCTTTCCCCAAAGGCTCAAAATTGTTTAACTATTACCGCACAAACAACAGCATATTTCAACGGACCTTGCTTGATTTCCCGAAAAAATAATATCACATTATTTTTAAAAAAAATTTGTGTAAATTATTTACGATCTAGACTATTTTACACTACTGCATTAAATATTTATTAACCTTTGGTGCGTACTGCGGCAGAAAAATCGGCCAAAATCACTTTTAAACTTAGTTGAAAACACACTGTAGAAGTTACTCGAAAAAATGTTGCAGCGATGCCTCAAATATTACTTCAGCAACAAATGAAACCAAGAATAATTGAGATTAGATAACTAATTATAATTAAATTAATGGTCAGCCGATTATTTAGCAACATTTCACACATGCTTTTCAAAATAACGTCTGCTTAACAGCGATGCTTGAAGCCTTTACACATAAAATTTTTAGAACGCCCGAGCACATTTTATGAGCATTGCATATAGCATTTGATATTGTTAATTGTTTATTTGAAACTTTTCCTGCAATCCTGACCTATAAATCAGTCTCAAAATACAAAGCGTGAATTTTTCACTGTACACGTTGAAGGTCAATTACTAGATTATTGTTAAGCAAAACCCTGGTGAACTGAAAAATTTGATTTGTTTTCAATTTGTTTGTAATCTTTACTCAATTCAAATGAGAAAGTTATCAAATAATAAAATATTTGTGATTCAAAACTTCATGTCTGAGTCATCGGTTATATTATAATCAGAAAGTATTTAAACATATTTTTCAAAATTCAAACTTAAATTAATTAATTGGTTGACAACTGTTTGGACCGGAATATAAACGCCATTTAAGCCAATGAGGGATAGTTTCGCTCACTTTTTATGACTGTTTAGTCGATAAGCCTTTGATCGTAAAAATCGTATGCAATAAACCAGAAATGCCAGCTCTGGTAGAGTGGGAATAACCACAAACCTAATCCCTTAATTAACCAACCATTCTATAAAAACAAATACTATTGCCAATAAATTTCTACCATGGGAAAATATCAAATCTCTACAAATTAGTAATATCAATTTACCAAAGAGATATTGCACAGCGCAATCAAATGTGAACCTGGCCATTTCTAAATCATATAACTAAAGAATTGTTAGACTTAATGAAATGTCAACATAACTGAATAGTAAGTATTTGCGGTTCAATACCCTTATGAAGTGACCCAGTCTTGTGCCGACAAAGTCAACCACTGGTGTGCTGACCAGTAGTTGAGGCGACCACTGCTTTTAGAATGAACTTGATAGCTCAAGTATTTTGAATGGGTTGAGAGCCGTTCAGTGTCCCGCACAGAATGAATTGATATTTCCTTCTCTCATAAAGATTTCAAAATCAGAAAAACATTGGATTTAAATACTAAAAAAATCAACAAAATATGTAATAGAGTAAAACTTATATATATATATGTCTAGTTGATCAACATCTTAACCATGAACAATCTAAAACCAATTGATAACAACATTCCCATTGTGAGGTTTCTCTGCAGTCAACGAATTCAGAAATACTTTATCCAATTATCCCAAAAGTCGATAATTAGAGATATATTTTAGAAAATCCTTCAGAAAAATAAATAAATTGATTTTTCAAATGTTTGTGTTATGCGGTCTTTCAATAAATCCTGTCCTCAACCGATAGGGAACCGACTCTTTTCTCCAGAGCTCTAAAATAAATATTGAATTTTTCAACAAAAGTTTTTAAACTAAACGTTTGGAAGAAAAAACTTTTCACTATTTGTTTAGAAATTTAATATTGCTTTGAACGGCACAAAGCTCTGCACAAACACTTCACTCAAGAGCACAGAATAAGGCCTTAAAGAATAAATTCAATTATGAAAAGTTTTGACAATTTTCTGGTTTTAGTCTTCAAGTATTGCAAACATTATTATAATAAAGGGATTTAAAGTCTTAAACACTCGTTTCGCACACAAAATGAAAACTTAAAGTCTGTTCTAATAATACAAATGAATAATAATATAACACTGGGTTAACCAGGAGTGACAAACGTTATAAAAAACCCGCTATTACCTCAAACTTTCCTACAATAATGTATTAGATTATTGAGGATTTCAACAAAAAAAACCTTAAATTCCTCTCCTGATAATTTTACTTGAGGTGTTTGAGCACCTTGGTGATTCTAGGTATTAAGAAATTGCTCAAAGTTTGAGACTCAAACAATTCAAAGAATTTTGAAGTATTAGCCGAAGAAAAAACTCAATTTATTATTAAATTAATTTTTCAAAAAAAAATCGATTAAATTCTGAAATACTTTAGAAAATCCTTTTATAAGAAACCATTTCTTAAGAAAATAAAATTTTATTCAAAAATATTTAAAATTAAATTTTCGTCGAAAAATGATTTGAGGATAAAATTGAAATTTACACGAATAAAAGCACTCACCTATAAAGTGGGACAGCCATATACAGGTAATCCATGTTTATCTTGATGAGATTTAATTACAAAATGAGCCTCAACTCAAATAATTAACAAGAGTTTGATTTTTATTTAAATTAAATAATTTAATTGAATTTTTCAAATTCATTATACAAATGGTTGAAACAAATTATTACAAATATATACATAACTTATTTAAATATATTTATATATAATTACATTTAATTAGATTGCATTTCAATTTAATATAATCTAGACTCGTCTTTATTTAATAAATTCTTCAAATAGATCTCGGTCATCTCTTCTAAAACAATTATTTGAATAAAATTAGAATTTCTATTAAATAATAATTCATTGAAATATTTCTTATAAATAGTTATTATTATTATTAATCGTATTTTAGTTATAATTCGTTTCGATATTAATTGAAAGATTTAGCTCTTGCTCAAACCAAACTCAAGCAAACTCAATTGAGCTTGGTCACAATAGCAAAGCAGTGTTTAAATTGAAGGCACAATAAATACAATTTTTAAATGCTTTTCATTTTATATTTAAAAAAATGTTTGAATTTTGAAGAGAAAAATGAACTTTAAATCAATTAATAAATTATTGAAAAAATTGGTGCAAATTATATGAAACATGACTTAAAAATTGCAAAAAATTATCAATTAATCAAAAAATTCATTTTACAAATAAATTACAAAATCAACAAAACTTTTTGCCAAAAAAGTTGACGATTTTTTGGGACAATTTTGGCCTAAAATTTATGATTAATAAGATTTGCGAACTTCTGAACAGATGTTTGTGTCAACGGATCTCTTTGTAGGGAATCCATAATATCTGAGTTATATTTGACTGCATATACGAACAGCTCTTTCAGAGCACAGATTATATCAAACTCTCCCGTATGGGTCTGTCGGACATCGAGGAAAAATCAAATATTAATATCAAGTCAATCATTCAGTCAATTACTCAGCAATAAAATTAGCTAGATCAACTAATTTGACTTACCAGTGACAGACATTGCATGACTGCACTCAGCTCCTGGTCAGTGACTGCCGGCATATTCGTGACATCCGAATAAAACTTAGTGACCATTACTTTATAATTAGGGATGTCTTTGGCGAACAACAGCTTATTGGACGGCGAGTCCTGAAAATTCAAAATTCAATCTTGAAATTCATTGAAAACCAACAAATTTGAATAAGACCAAGATCATCAACTTTAAAATACAGCCCTTATATAATAAACTTTACAAAAATATCAAAACGTATTCTAATAATTCCAAATCCTAGGTCCTATTGAAAAAACTACATCAAACCTATCCTACACTATCTATCACCTTGGTAATTTTGAAATTAAATATTTGCTTACTTTTCCCAATCGGTGTTCAGTTGTAGAACAGGAGTCCATAAGAGTCTGTGCGATCACAGAGAGACTCGAGTCAATTGTCGGCGTTTTGTTGACGTCTAGTATGAAGTCCGGGTTCTTAATAAAGTTGACCCAAAACCGAAGGGGAAGACAATTGGATTTCCACGCGTGTAGTACTTCCGGGTCTGTGATCTGGTGTTTGGCCGCCGCCGAGTCTAATATGTCGAACACCCATTTGACTGCCGCTAAAAGCCAAGAATAAAATTAATTCAGTTCTAAAATTCAGTGATACGCAAGATATTGAGTGTAATCCTTGCACATCCCTGTTTCGGTTTTTGAAGTCTCTTACGATAAATACCTGGAAGCGTTTCGTTAGCCGACAGAATCGTGTGGAAGAAGTCGTCGACAAACTTCTGAACCGTTCCTTTAGTGGACAGCAGTCTTGTGAGGAATATTTCGGGAATCGCTTTATGCAGAAGATTAGTGTCTTTGGTGTCCATCGAGTCGTCATTCGGTTTAATTAAATGCCAATATCTGTCGCTATCGATATCACTGGTTATGAATGGATTGCTTTTGTTCATAATGGGTGACAATGAGTTTCTGGTACTGCACGACATGTAGCTGTCGGACGATTGGCGCATCACTAAAGACATGAGCGCCCAGTTTTTGACGCCGTAGTGTCTCAATGTGTTGATTCGTTGCCAACCTATTAATGAAAACCACAATTAAATCAAAGTTCAAATTCAGATCTAATTTCACACAAACCGTGTTCTGATTTAGTGGTCAGATCTTCGTCTTGAAGAGTAAGATGTCCACCCCTTCCATGTCTCCATTCGAGGTCGACATCATGAATGGACGGCCGCAGAGAGAACGGTGTGTTTTTATAAAGTGTGTCCAAGAGTTTGGCCTTCACTTGACTAATACTATCACAATCATTGACACGACATAATATCTTCTCGTTCTCGCTCTCCTTGATCAAAATAATCATGGTTAATTTAAGAGCTCAAAAACATACATCTAATCTAGATTTTGATTTTCACCAAGATAATCGACGAGATGTTCAAATAATTACCTGGAACACTTGAATAATAATCTGTTCGTAATCACAATAATGTTCGCGAAGCAGCCTTTCCTCTGACAGAGAATAGCGGGCGTCGTGTGTGACCGCATCGATCGGCCCTTTTTCCACTTGTCTTTTGATGGCTGAGAACAGTAGGAATAGCTGAGAGCCGGCCTGTTCTCTGACGTAGTCATACATAGACAACGCCAACCAATTGGTCAGCATTTTCTCCACAACTGATTCGGTTCTTCTAAGCATTAGCTGCGGATGTTTTGAGGACACATTCTTATCCACCAATTGGTAGAGAAGTGTTCTCAAGATATCTGTCGCGTATTCCATCCGTTCCATCAAAATAATCATCAAAAGTGAGGCCACATTAACACTGAAAAGCAGAGGAATGGCATAAAAACCTATACATTACTAATAAATATCTACGACATACCGATCCTTAATACTGAAAGTCTTGGAATTCTCGAGACAATTGACGAAAGTCAAGAGGAACTGCTTATTATAAAGGAGTTGCTCGAACTGAGCCATAGCCAACTCATAGATATTGTAGGCGCCGTTCGTCCGAATACGTGTGCACTGATAGAGCGGGTGATCGTAAAGTCCCGGGAAGAAGACTTTCATCACATATGTCCTGTGGTCGAGTGTGGGAATACCCATAGATTCTAAGTCATTGGTCAGATCAGTCATATCGGTCTGAAGTTCGGCGAACGCCTGTTTGCACTCAGAGCGGACACTGTTCTCCAGTGTATCCATTTGCATCTGAATCCTTTTATACTCGCGCTCGGCCTGCGATGACTTGTGTCGCATAATAGCCAATGATATCAAAACAAAAAGGATGAGTGCAAGGGATGACACAGTTATCACAACTATTGCAATGGGCGGCAGTTCCGTAGACTTGACCATTTCGTACTGTAAATAACCCACTTCATAACGCAGGTTAGAGCCTACCCTCACAACAACAAGGGGCAGACCACTTGGGCTCATTCTTCCGATTTCATCCGTGCCATCGGGCTGTAGCTCAGGGGGCAGACATACCAACTGAGTGGCCGCCAAAGACGTCAAATTACAAAATTTGGTGCCGATTGTGATATTGACTTCAGACTCAGTGCTGGCCAGTCGTAGATTCTCTCCTTCAATGACGAGTGACTCTCCCTTATAGAGCTTAATGCCGTCGTCGAACGGAAAGAACCTAGGGTCCGGAACATAGCCAAGGTCTGAGTGGACAGTCGGAAAGTTTGTGCCCAATTCCTTGACACTATTGACCGCATCCATTATAAACCCGACTCGAAGTCGGATATCATCGGAGACTTCATTTGTGTTGAGGGACGACATAAGAGAAGACGACGCGTCCAATTGTTCCCTATATAACAGATCGACTAACTGTGCGTTGACTGGCGGTGACGGACACACCATTTGAGTGTTGGAAATCACATCACAGAGAGACTCGTTGAGGACAGTGCCTTCGGTGCTGAATATGGCCAAACGGGGCTGTTGTATGGCATCTAAATTGGAGCCCATTATTGTAACAGTTCTTCCGCCAGACATATAACTCTTCAGCGGATATATTCTTTGAATAGTCGGGTCCGGAACATAACGGAATGGATTGGGAAGTGTCAGCGATGTGTTGTCAATCTTCACGAGCAAATTCCTGACCATATGTGACGGCGCCTTTGCAGCGGTGGTCCGACAACTGATTTGTGAGGAACTGACGAGCATTTTGTCGACAATACATTGAAAGTAATCCAAATATATCTCAATATTGGAGCCGATGTTCAGATTAGTGCCCGTTATGTAGATTCTGGTGCCGCCCGAGTGTGGACCGATAGTCGGGTGCGATGATAGGATTTCTGGTTGTTCGTAGCGGAACTTATCTTTGGCTGTGGTATAGCCCGCTTTATTGCCGACCACAACATCGGCTATCATCGGGTTGGCCACACCACTGGTCCTGCAGGTGACCCGAACTGAGATACTGTAGTTGAGTGCCAGACAGGGCTGACCTCCAATTGTAATCTTATCCTTGATTTCGGCCAAATCTGTCCCTAAATTACTGCCTTCGATAGTGACTAGAGTTCCGCCGTTGACGGGTCCAGACAGGGGATGAATCCAATCGATTCTGGGCGCCGGACACACCTTGGCTGTGGGCTCTGTGCAAGACTTGGCAAAAGTGCACTGACCGTTACAAAAGCTACACTCAAATACACTGTTGAGAGTAAGACAAAGTGAACAGTCAGCCCTTCCGTTATGGCTTCCCAATAGATGACATTTATATACTGTGACTGTCGGACCATAAAAGGGAAGACAATCAAAGAGTTAGACATTAATTATAATTAATTTCATTAATGTTTTTGTCGATTCGCGCACTTCTTCTCGACATTAAGTCTTAATATGGATTAGAAATTGGAGTCAAAATTGATTACCGTTTGCTCTGTCAATGAAAGTGTCGCCGTTCCACATGACTGTGACGGACGCCACTATTGAACCCACTTCTGACCGATAAGAGTACTGTCGGCGCAAAACATTTATTAAATTATTGAATCAAAACAACAATTATTACGTAATTATCCATAAAAAGGATTTTAATTAAAAATTTTAATCAATGAAAGAGATTATAGTTGAGATGAGCAAGCTCTTAAAATTTTAACTATCATAATAGCAATATTACAGAATAAATCATTCCCTGAACATTTTGATTTCGAAAATATCAAAATAGTTTGGAAAGTTTGGAAACATCCTAGATAAATTGAATTGACAATAATGACCCCCTTGCATATCCTTAAGAGATAGAAGTCATTCTTATAATTAATGAATTTATGGATTTTTTTCAAACCCAAAGTTTGATTAATTAATTTAATCGAAATTTTTTTCGCCACTTCTCTGCCTTTTATCGCAATTAGAATCTCTATTCTCGAGTAAAATACATAAAATTCTTTCTTTTTTCTACCCGTCCTTTCATGAGATCACTATTTTCTTGATTGCATTCAAAGCACAGTCTTTTGGGTATATTTTTAAATAAATTAAAATCTGAATAAATAAAAAGAAGAAAAGAGCTCAGCATAGACAGGATAGTGAGGAGGAAAGCCTGTCCTTTTAATTATCAAATGACTTTAATGAAGTGAATGATAACTTACCGCAGTTTCAGAGCATATTATTCTGTTGGCGTCGACTCTGGCGCTCACCAGAAGTTTAGTGTCTTCTATATCGACAACACATCTGAAGCTCGACTGAGAGGACAGAATGAAAGTACATTAAAAATCAGTTAATATTAAAGCATAAGTCAATAAAAAACAATTCTTGAGATCCAATGAAATAAATTGAGTTTAACTTTGAAAATACAGTCAAACCTCTCATCAATCAACAGCTTTGGTAAAATCAAACTCTGTTTAACCCGAGCACTGGGTTCACGGCTCAAAGCTTTCACTGTACTCTATGGCAGAGAAAACGTTGAAATGTTTGTTCATTTTTTGAGCAAAGATTAAGTGAAGAATTTGATTGAAATGACATAAAATGGGAACAAAAATGTTATAAAATTTGGAGTCAAATAAATCTTTTCTTCTTCTCATTCTTTGGCAGTAATTCTTAAGAATAGAAAAGAGATTTTCCGATCAAATACTGGGAATTATATAACGATTGGAAAAGTGGTTTCGGATATATATTATTTGAAAGCAAAAGAAGTATAAAATTTTTGAAATAAAAAATTGTTTTTCATTTTAAGTGATTTTAAAGTTCTTTGGATTTCAGTAAAAGTTAAGAAAAGTGATACAAAATTAATGGTTGTGTCGAATGGTTTTGAATCTCTTTCTAAGGTTTGAATACCAGTGTGACTGCCCTTCCAAACAATGCCAAGAAGTAATTCTAGACCTCATAAAACTTCAAATTTTTCTGAAGAAAGGATAAAAATTTCCATGGTGAAAACCGAAAACCTCAATCAAATTATCAAGAAATTCCTAGAAGATAGAAAACTATGTGGCAAAATTTGAGCTGGATAAGCTGCTCAATGCCTTTTTTAATCGCAAGGATGCACAGGAATTAAAACCCCGCCCCTTCAGCCTCCCAGGAGATTATCGACTTGCAGTTCAACGGAAGAAAAACAATAAAAATAATAATAAGATTTGAAAATAAAAAACCGTAAATCCATTTAATTTTATATCGTAGACAGACATAGGGGACAGTCATAAGCACAGAAATAGTCTCAGTAATAGCATTGCAGTGCAATCGCATCGCAATATCTGTCACTATATTAGACATTAAAGAGGCGTAAGAATCGACTGAAGAAATCAGATGAACAACACGTCGTTTCTATGTTATGTCTGTGCGCTGTGATTGTCTTTACTTCTGAATTGAGCTACCGGTGCTTTGAAAACACACAAACAGTGAGCACAGCATAACACAACAGAGAGAGCCGAACGAAAAGAGTTCATAAAACTTAGTTAAATGACAACTTAAAGCGCGGGTAGATTGTTGGGGATGAGCGCCTGGAATTGCAATTTCAACTAAAACTGTATCATAAATCTTATACCAGAGTCAATATGTGTGTCATTATTGTGGCACTGGCACTAAATTCTCGACGTAGAGCACAGAGCACAGCATACACACAGAATATATTGCACAGGTCTTTGAATAAAGAAATTGGGAAAAAGGCTGTCCTCAAGAATTTCATCTGAATTTTATTGCAATAGTTTTCTTTGCAATCCTTTAGAACTCAAACCAAACGACTATTGATTTCAACTCTATTTTTAACACAAATTTATTATTTGCGAAACGATTTGTCATTTTATTTGACATAAGATTTGAAGAATAATTCAATGATCGAAAAATATTCCCATTTTTGAAATAACAAGAATTTAGGTCAGAATAAGAGACATAATTCGCTTAAAAAATACTAATAAACTGCAAACCTATTCCTCATTCAATTACCAGAAGTATGAGACAAAAGACAACATTATTTTTATGGCTATAGAGAAAGAAAAAATTCAATTTTATCCGAAAACAGAACCATTTATTTAAGGATAAAATCAAATGAACGACACCATCGACAGCACAGCACAGTATTTGACAGACAATATTGTGCACAGACATCATCCTACTTTTGGTAATACATTCTGAAAGCGATACTATCATTGAGTTTAATGAATAGCAAAGAAGAGAAGACAATAATAATAATTGAATCGAAATTGTTATCTGATCTCAAAATATATTCATCTATTTTTACCCGTAATGGAAATGAACTGAAAAACAAGTAAATCATGAAAAGAGTATCGAATAAAAAGCCCTTCCATTAAGACCTGACTTGAAAATAAAAATAGAAAAACATTCAAAATTTAAAAGCCTTTACGAAGATCTACATAATTTCCAAAATGGGTTTTTCAACACTCAAATTCTGAGTGCATTTTCGTAGACACTATTATTTCGCATACATTTAATTAACATAGAAATCGTCTAAAATTATCTCTCATTTGAAAACAAATTGTACAAGAATAACCAAGCTATTTAAAACACACAAGCTTAGAATAATAAGCTCAAGATAATCCGATTGATTTTCCACAAATCCCATTATTATAAAAATTATAATACATTGATGAAAATTGAATCAAGCAGATATTTTCAGATATATTGAACTCAGCATCTATGATCAACTACCTTGCTCATTCAAAATACACACTGTGAATGAAATACGAAACAGAGAAAGAGATTTCTCATTAGATAAACAGAAATGACTTAAAATTGCACTGAAAACCCGGCTGAAAGTCTCGCATAAACCCCATTTAGTGGCAAAACATTCGCGTCTTTTGAATCTCTCTTTGTTTTCAAACTTCAAATCTGTTGTTATTATTGTTTGAAATTAAGTCCAAATCCCATGTTTTCCAAAAGTATTGTATTTCGTTTCAAATGTAAAATATATTTCTCATCCAATACTTTAAACATCACTCGAAGAGAGAAAGGCCTTAAACCCGTTCCCCTTTTTAATTATATTCTCCTCACAAAGAATTTTGAGCTCAGAATAAATTGAATGGCTGTCCAGAATATTTGCAAACAGATATCGATTAGATTTTCAACTCTTTATTCTGTTTTTCAATTTGAAAGGAGCTTTGAATATATTTTGAATTTCAAGCGAATATTTTCGCGAAAATCCCACTGTTTTTCAAAGTGAAACTCAAAACCAGACAAAATGGGAATTGATTTTCAGTAATAATAATAATAATATTTATTTATTTTAGTAATTATGGGAGAAATTTGAACTCACATTAGAATTGGGCATATTTTTCACCGGAAGTATTATCTCCTTTGGGATACCATTAGGCAGAAGAATATTTTTCTTCAGCTCAAAACTGGGACAGTACTTCTGGTCGGATATGGCTATCGGGGAGTGGATACCGGCGCCGGCACTGGCGAACATCTGTTTTTGCGGTCAGAATAGAAGAGAAGGCATTTTTTAGACAAATTTCAATCAATACTAATGAGACAAATAAATAGTGAATTTTATCCTCAAAATTAATGATCATTTCACTGGAAAATTCAGAGATGGCCAACAGGAGGGGAATAAACTGTAGGAATACCAATCAACTAATACCCTAGGGACTAAAAACTCTGGTCATCTCTGAATTTAAAGTCAAAATTAATTATAAATATATTGAAAGACTGAAGACATACATCGTTTGACAGTAAGTTATTATTTGGGGAACAGTTGTGTTTACTATCACTGCATTTATTATGGTTTGAACACCAATTGCACTGCCATTCGCTTTGGACGCAATCCATACAACTGTGCCGTCAGAGGGAATGGAGAGAAGAAAATTAATTATCAAATCAATTAAGAGTTAATTAATCGTTCAAATAATTAGTTGAAAGATTAAATATTTTTAAAAATTTTATTTATCGCTCAGTCCTCACGTTTTATGTGCAGTGCAGTCAAAGAAAGCGAATTTCCTCTGAAGGAAGTCTGTTTTGGTCTCAGAGGACCGGACGGAGAGGTCGACCAAAATATGATCTATAAAATGAAAATTTCGGTAAAAATTCAAAAATCAATAAAACATTCGTTGATTTTCAACAACTCATTCAATACCTGATCCCAAAGGCGTTTGTGGTCTCCAAGAGACAGGAGGTGTGCGACAAATGAGTCCATTTTTGGTGGTCTGTGCATCAATGGCCGGCCCTTCGCCGAAAACGCACTGGTAGTTTGCATTATGAGGCAGTTTTGGCAATTGATTTATCACTAATTCGACCTAAATATCGATTTTTATGTCAAATGAATAGTTAAATACACCAAAAGAGATGGTATTCCTCTCCCATTCAATTCACTAATGAAAGGAAAGACACTCAGAGCTAATGAGAAGAAAACATCGAAGAAATCGGAGTTTTGCTCCACTTTTTCGTCAATCAATTGCTCACAAAAACAGTTGACAACAAAAAATCTCAATTAATTTGAAGAAAATAATCTAAAAGTGCTGTTCTGTCACTTATCGATCAAAGTTCAGCGCTAGGAATGGCCACATATCTCACTGACCATCCCCGGTCAAACTAATCAAATAAATTACATGATCATGATCAACTAGTTAATCTTGTCAGCTATAAGACTGGCCTTAATTATTCACAAATTCTCGAGAAATATCCGGAAAGACATTATCTACTCAGAAATGAATGAAAAGGACAGGAATGCAAACTATCGCACACAGCGCTGAGCGCACAGTTACCTTATCAGTAGAGGTGATGGGCAGTGATTCCGGTTTTATTGATTGAAAATCAATGCACTGTTCGGTGTCGAGTGACAGCCATCGCGACGAAGACGATGTCTTGTGGTCACGACATTCGCCTTTTAGTGTACAACTGGTTAACCATAAAAAGGAGATAAAAAGAAATATAAATAAAATTTTAATTATTTTCCAAATCCTTAATTCAAAACAAAATATATTTTTATTTTTCATTCAACTCTTTTTGAATGAATATCAATAAAAACAATAATATTTTGATTGATTGATAACTATGAGTCAAATAGTGAAGAATTACCTCTTTTGAAGGGAACACCAGCCGCAGTATGGGTTCCGGGCCTGAAGACAATCACGACATGAACTGTAATGACCGCACCGTTCGATCGCTATTTTGCTGATCTATAAAATGGATTTTTCAATTGAGAAAAGATAAATAAGAAAGGAATTCATGACAACAACAAATAAAATTCACAAAAATAAGGACAGAATTAAGGGAAGGAATATATTCTCAACATTAGATTATAATGATGAGAACAATAGATAAAATCAGAAAATATGTGAAAAAGGACCTCTACTCAACTAATGGGAATTTCAAACAACGAATTGAAGCCGAATATGAAAACAAAAACTAAAATATAACAAAAATTTAGCTCAAAATCAATTTAAACATAATTTTTGAGACATAATTCAGATTTGAATTTTCAAAACACAAACTTTTGTTTATCTTTTTTTTAACCAAAAAAATAATATTTTAAAAAACGATTCGTAAAATTAATACTCAAAGAAATATCATTAAAATAGTTTTGAATAAATTGATATTTTGCTCATCCATTGTATGACTGATATAATCGATTAGAAAATAGCTAAAAGTTCACTGATTATTGAAAAACAAAAATCAAATATAATGATAACCACCTAAACAAGCAAAACATCTCAGATTGAGATCAGAAAAATTCCAAAACATCAAGGTTAATCTGAAAATCTCTTACAAAACTACAAAAACAAAAATATATTTCATTATAATAACCAATATTTTCATTCTGTTTAATGTATTTTCCGGTCCTTTAAATAGTTTTGATGAGAGACTTAATTGCCGTCAGTCTTCTCCTTATTCTGTCCACAAACAGCACAGCACTCCATTCAGTCTCTCATTTCAAAAGACATTAGTTCTTAAGGAAAGAGTGTATAAAAATCACTTCAAAGGAGGAAAACCTCCGCAACAGAAGAAATCCCGAAGACTTGACTCTTGTGTTTCAAACAGATAGCAGACAGAAAACAGATGTAAACACAGGCGCTGGTAGTCTTGAAATGGATGTCTATCCTCTCATTTACTAAATTTTTTATTTGAGAGCTTTAGACAACACAGAAATGTGAAGATTTTGTTTAAAGATTGGGAGAACAGAATAAGCACAGAGTCTTGAAGAAGGATA
>JAQFXL010000507.1:0-20038 GCA_034693445.1 Edwardzetes edwardsi
TCATCAGCAAACAGAACAAGCTTTCCATTCAATTTGAGATTTAAGATGTCATTTATGTAAATTATGAAAAGCAAAGGAGCTAGGCACCCTCCCTGTGGTACTGATAGTTTAGTTTTATTAAAACTCGATAGCTTTTCATTGAATTTCACGAATGAGGTTCTGTTTAATAAATATGATTCAATCAGTTTAAGGGCATTCTTCTCACAAATTCCCGACATTTTCTTCAGTAAGATTTCATGGTATACGCATTCAAATGCTTTTTTCAAAACAAATGAAACTAAAACTGTTTTATGATTTTTCTCCAATGAATTGGTGATTGAATACACAATTTGAAGCATTGAATCAATGATTGAATGTTTAAGTTTAAACCCGAATTGATATTTCGATAAGAAGTTGTTTTCTGACAAGAAGTTCCTTAAAGAAGTTTCAATATGTTTTTCAAACAGTTTGCTGATATTTGGCAAAAGACTGATAGGTCTGTAATTTGCGGTCGAATTTTTGTCCCCACTTTTATAAAGAGGAAATATCTTCGCTATCTTCCATGCAATCGGAAAAACACTTTTTTCAATCGATTTGTTGATGAGATTCACTATACTTAAGATGAGACCAAATTTGAAGAGTTTTATGAAACGTATTGATATCCCATCACAACCGCTGGACTTTTTCAAATGCATTTCGTTTATGAATTTGTTTGCAATGTTTTCAGTGATTCTGGGATGCTGTCATGGTAAAATTTATTTGCGATCTCCTTAGAAAACTGATCGAAACATTAATAAGTTGGGATAATTTTTTATCAAATGGTTGTCACTAATTATCAATTGATGGGCTATTTTAGTGAGAACTGAGTTCACGATTTCAGATAAACTATAGAAGACTAATACAGTCTATAATTTATGAGACATTTTTATAAGCAACCAATCACCTTGGCAATCACCTAATAATTATCGTTTAAATTATCAATTAATCAATTTATGATCGAATGTTTAAAAAATTATAAATGTTTTCAAATCTCAAGTTTTCTCGATATTCAGTTTTTAGAATTTTAAATTACATTTGACCTATAATACTAAAAGTGTCGTGATCAATTATCATATTTTATATCTAAATTTTATATGGATGAAATAAAAAGTTTTTTTTTTCAGATCAAATGTTCGATGCGTTTGATGTAATGCTGACCTCAAAAATAAAATAAATTGAGTGAAATATATCTGAAAATAGTTTAAACCATTTTTAAAATAGATTTTCAATTTTAAATTCAATTTAAAGATTAATAAATGAGTTAATTAAAGAGTTTTTTGACTGTTTTCCCACTCACTCTAGACTTTTACACTCACTTTAATTACACTGATAACTATATTTTGAATAAATTTTGCCTTGAAAAATTTATTTATGTTGATATTGTAATTAAAATACAGATTTATCTTGCTATTATAACAATCTTTTGTTATAAGTTGTAAATTGATAATATTTAAGTGCAGTTGAAAAGAGACAACAATTTATAGTTCTGTTCATTATCTAGTCTGAGTCAATTAGAAATTAGTCAATTTATCAAGGAATTTATTTTAGAATGTCATTTCTAACCAGTCAATTTCATCAAGGTTATAGATATAAAATACAGGGATAAACATTGTTAGATTAATTGTCTAATATTACAATAACTAGGAAAAGTTAGGCCAATGCAGAGCTACTTATATTGTTTCCATACATCGTCTAAAACTGAAACTTATTTTTGATCAAATTGTTTACGATATTTGAGTTGAAAGAAATGGTGGAAATTTAGATCCATTGGAATAATTAGAATCGTTGACCAATTTTATGATTGAAAAATGACTTAATTTATTTAAACAAATTAAAAGTTATTTATTATATATAATAATAGTAACAAAAATATTTAATTTACATGATTTCCAAAGTAAACTGATCTTGGTTTCTATAATCTAACCCCTATTATAACGATATTCTAAGGAATCAAAAAATGTAAAAATTTAAAATAAATTATCACAAATTGAATGAAAAATGAGAAATGGGGTCGAAATGGCATAAAAGAGTTCAAATTTCTATCGATTATTACATAAGTTGTCTTCGATTTGAATACAATTATTAAACGAATATTAAACACAAATGAGTCAAACGATAACTAAAGCAGAGGTCGTATTACATGACTGAGACTGTGATCCAAACCAGAGATTTCTTCGATCCGAACGATTCGGACAAACGGATCGACTGCTTAATTGTGAGAATTGCACGTAATTTTCAATAACTAGTTAACAGTTAAGAGCAATAATACAGGTCTTTACTAAATAATACCATTAAGTCATTGGTTTATATACGGCCAGTACTGAAATGTTGAGCTACTATTTTAGGCTTCTTTCCAAATCCGACCCCATTTTCTAACACAACACCAAACACTACCTTTCCATTTAAGTTCATTCTTGGCTTTGGCAACAATGGAAGAAGTAGTGTCTTGAATATACCCATAGGACTTGTTTTCAACTGTCCGCCCCCACCCATAGGACCCCCACCAAAACTCAATTGAACTCCCGGTTTTTCGCTTTTTTGAACCACATGCCCCCGTTGCTTTATTTGGTATTCAATAGGATGGGATTCTTGTGCCATATGTGGCTCACCTGGTGGTCCATTACCCGAATTCATGCCTCGATTAGGTATCGGAAAGACTCCATTGAAAAAGTTTTCTTTCATGTGTCCATTATTTGGAATGGGATTCATATTTGGTTCTGGCATAGGGTTACTCCCAAAATGTGAAATTCCTTGAGATTCATGATATGGAGGGCCACCATGTTGTGGAGGAGGGACTAAATGTTGTTGGGGTGGCATTTGGTGAAAGTTTTCTTGATTATGAAACACATTTGTTGGCGGAGGAGGAGGAGGAGGGTGAGGAGGTCCGTTAGGAATTGGTGGTGGCGGGGGTGGGGGTGGTGGAAGGTGCATAGCTGGTGGTGAACGTGCAGCTGTTGGCTGCCAACCATTAGACTGTTGATTACTGTGTGGTTTCATTTCTTGAAAGTCATAACTATGTCGCGAAGAATAACTGGGACTGAGTTCGGGCTGTTTTTGACGAAAAGAGATGACTTCATATTTGGGTTTAACGACAGTGTCTCTAAACGAGCCCTCCATCATCAGGTCCTGATTTGATTGTTTGAGAAATCGTTTTTGTTGTTTCTCCAAACTCTCGACTTTATTTAAAATGAATTGCAATTCTTTTTGTCTTATTTTGGATTTTAAGAGTTCCAATTCAGCCATCTTTGAAGACTCGGTTGTCGTTGAAGTGGTTGTCATATACTTGGAAGCACTCATTTTTGGTGATTTTATAGATGTTTTGCGCGAACGCTGACGTAATTTAGTCATTGGAATCGATTTCTTAGTTGTGGTTCTGACCGTTGAAGTAGTAGTTGGAGGAGTAGTTGTTGTGGTCGTTCTTCTAATCTTAATGGTACTGACTTTAAATTTGGTTCGCTTTGGTTTAGTTGTTGTGATGGCAGAGTTCGACAGTTTTAAACTTAACGACTGAATTCTTGAACCACTGAATGGTTTGAGAGTCGTTCGACTGGTCGTCGGTTTACTCGTTGTTGTCGTTGAAGTAATCGTTATCTTCAATGGCTTTAAATTCTTCTGTGATTTTGTTAACAACTTTGTCGACTGTTTATTAGATTTAGGCTTTTTAGCGGACACTTGTGTCGGAGTCATCACAACTATTTGAGGCGATTTCCTCTCTTTATTCTTTGTTTGTGACATAAGCTGATCGATCACTTTTGCTACTTGTGCTCTGGTCAGCCCTTTGCGCAACTTTTCCAAATCAAAATTGGCAGAAAGGGGTTGTTTTGTTGTCGAAACCTTTTCATCAATGATTCCAACGCTTTCGATGGCTTCTTCTGATTCATCGTTTTCTTCGTCGCCTTCTGTTTAATAGGAAACAAAATTCAGTTAAGTTCTAAAAAACTTCAATTTTGAGGTCAGACCCGAATTGTATGTTTCATCTGACCGTTGGTCATAACTATAGGAGTCATCAACAGGCTTGAATCGATTTTTTGTAGCTCGATATTTATGTCCTTGTTTATCTACTTCTCGAATAAGTGCTGTCTCAGAGTTTGTGAGCCCTGACTTAATAGAATGACCCATTTTATTGTTGATTCGATGAATGGAAAAATCGTCAGAATTGTCGAAATTCTATAATTTTTATTAATTTTTATTAAAGAGTCGACGAAATCGAAACAATGAAAAGTATTTTAAAAGTGTTTTTATTTAACTTATTTTTGACGAAAATTGTCAGAGAATGACCTCGATTTCATTGAGGACACCCTTCGCTTTTGTCACATTAAATGACTTTAAAAAATATTAAACAGATTTGATAATCAAATGCTGTCTTAAATGTTATTATTAATTATATCTAAATTATTAGAGTTATCCTAAAATATTAGATTTGACTATATTTTAACAGATGCTCACAAGAGTTAAGAGACCAAGTTAAGACAATGCAAATGTATTTTTTCTATGACTATTTTGAAGCCTCAATAAAATTAAAAGATTATAAAATTCAGTTTTGAACTAATATTTCGTTTGTTTGATAAAGTTTTTGTGATCACAGTTTTGAAAAGTGGACGCAATACTGAAAATATTTTGCTAATAAATAATATATTAAGATTCAATTATTGCTATAACTGTGCCGAACTTGACCTCAATATAGTAAGGCTGATGTGCGCCTACTTTCAAATTGCCGGCAGCGATGACCTAACTTTTAACTCATCTTCATATGAGTTCACTTCAACTGACTATAACTACAGACGAACTCAAATGAAGTTTGTATTCACTGTTCACTGCTATGACTTCTGAATGAATGCACGAAACATACGTCAAGTAAATGGCAATCAAAACAATTTGATATAACATTAAATAACTGATAAATTAGGGTTCAATCCAACAATGTCTAAAACAGAGCTATTTTCAGATACTTTCGAGTTGAAAGGATCAATTTCTCACCAAACATCAAATCTTTCATTAATGATTGGATCGAGTTATTTGTTTTTGGTCTAAATTTGACGAAAATATTTTTATCCAATAAAATGAAACATTTAATGGATTTAATCCGTGTTTTTATAACTGTTCTAGCTCAATAAGAAAGTGATTAAAGCCGATAATAGCTATAATTAGATCATTTTAATAATATTTTTCTCATTGAAATCAAGGTTTTCTTGATTGCATGTATTGACCGAAAAGATGCTTTCTTTTGATTATTGTGGCAATATTGACATGCTCACTTGTCCTCAAACATTAGTTTTATGTTTCTTTTTCTACCCTGGAGATGATTTATCAGATTTGAAACTTTGTGATTATAAATGTGGCACATCTTTATAATTATGTATTAAATAGTAATCAAATGTGTCATTTACCTGGTGCAATCTCAATGTAGAGCTGTCAGAGTTCTTACGGACGGACTCTCTCATGGCTCCCATCACGACTTCGGCACTTATAGCCCACACCACTACTCCTAAAATAACACATAACTTGGTTAATCAATTCCATGTTGTCATCCGCTTTCGACCGAAGAATTTTTCAAGACCTTGATGACAATCATCGATTGGAAAGCATTTGAATCGAGTCATTTTTTCCTCTTGTTTTTCATTAAATTTCAGATTTGATTCTGCACAAATACTTTTAGTAACTAGCTATTAATTATCATTAATGGCACTAATTCCAGTTTTATAAGAATCCTTTTTTCTTGCTATTAAAACAAGTATTTGTGAAATCACCCTGTCCCCTCTCAAAATACCAAACATTCAATGGCTTTTTCAAGAACCACCCTCTCAAAAAAGGCCAATATTCTATAAACAACACAAAAACCACCCTGTCCTCTCTCAATAGAGCTAACATTCACTGGATAACAATCATTTTCTCCAAAACTTGAAACCCTCACAACAATGGTGGGAGGGGAGGGGAGGGGGACAACAGATACGAACGATACTATATATATTGCAGTTTATTTCGAAACTGGGATTAAAAAGATAACCAGTTTCTGCATAAAAAAGCATTTAATCAATAAAACTCTGAAACATCCTAACAGTAACTAACATAACGATGTTTATTATTAAAGGATAAGGGTGATCCATCAATCAAAAAATATTCACTAGAAGAAAGCTAAAAAATACGTCTACCTTGAAGTATATCAAGAGAAACTTGTCCTGGTTAAGGTTATCAAAAAGTAAGATTGAAAGCATTTTGTTAAAGTTTCGCTTTAGTATAGCTCTGATAAAAAAGTCAAAATGGACAGAATAATTCTTACCGACAATAAGCAGTGTGAGGACCAGCCATAAAATGGCAACTCTGGCCCTTAGGTTGCAAATGGCCATGGATTATTTCATAAAATCACTTCTAAAAGTTATGAAGTGCTCTCAACAGTTGACTGAACCGATGACTGAACTCAATACTAACTTCACATCGACTGACAGCTCACATGTGTTTCCAATAGAATCGAAAAGTAGTCGGAATATCATCAGTAAAGTCTATAACCAGAAAAACTTCTTGTGCTAATGACCCACCTGTGCTTACGACAGCCTGCCCTTCATCGACGACAATGTCTTAGGAGATATGTTAAAGTAAACCCCTGAATGTCTTTCTGTATATAATAGATGTAATGGTTTGTATTTGGGTCACTATTTCGGCATTAATTACGTATATATTCATCATTTCATTACTGAATCAATTCATTTGAATTATTTAACATCTAATCAAATATCAATTTATTCCATAAAAACAAATCAAATATCAAGTTCCTCCGACTGAAAGACTAATACTCTTGGAGGGAGTATAGGAAACGTGCAAATTCTGTGATTTTTTGGTTAAGTTATTCCTTTGAAAGTTGAAAGATTACAATTGAAAATATCTGTAATCTGTTTATTTGTTCACTAATCACATAAATCATTGAGAATTTGTTTTTTGCTCAAAATATTTCTATTTTTAAATATCAATGAAATGAAGTGCAGAAGACATACATTCACTTCAATCATTCAAATGACGTTTTGATAATTTTCAAATAGATGACTAACTATTCAATGTGTCTGAATATTATCAGGATGATATATGAATGGGAATTTTTTTTAACATTCTTTAACTTCAAAATATAACTTTCTTATTCATGAATGGAGAGGTCAACTCTAATCCATTATCTACTATCCCTGTCCTGCAGAGCCTCGGTTGTAAAATTATGTTTGGGTGAAAACGTGTAGTCATTTCCTATCATTTATATCATTGAATAGATTTAAAGGTTTTGAATGAAAGCCTTTCGATGTTTCACTAGAGATGATCTAAATTCTTGGTAAATAATTATTTAATTTTGGGAAAATGGACCCAATCTATCAATGAATTCAAATTCATGGACAGAAATTTTGGGTGCAATGAACTAAATGCTAATAAACGGCAGATTATTTAAGATCTGTATTTATTTGCATTTAATTTTAAGCGCAAATTACTTATAAACTAGCTATTATTTAACATCGATGGCACAAATTCCAGTTTAATTAGAACTTTTTCTTTTTGCTATTGAAACAAATATTTGTAAAATCATCCTGTCCCCTCTCAAAATGACCAATATACAACAAAACCTCGATTACCCTATGCTCTCTCAAAAGAGCTAGGAAATATTCAAAGACTAAACCCAAAATCATCCTGTCTTCTCTCAAAACACCCAATATTCTATGAAACCTCCAAAAATCACTCTGTCTCCTTTCAATAGAGCCAATATTCACTGGTTGACAATCATTTCCTCACAAAAATGCATTTTCGCAAAAATTTGGAACTTTCACAACAATTTTAAGGGGGGGGGGCGATAAACACGATCATTACTATATATTGCAGTTTTATCAAAACTGGAAATAAAAGTAATTTTTATCGAACTTAACATAAATTTATGTTTTCAGTTAAATTCGAGTTTCAATAAATTTATGATTAATTTTTGTCAAATCATTAGATATTCCGTCGATTTATTCCTATAATTTAAATTCCTCTGACGTTTGGTTAAAATTCGAATTTTCATAATTGATGAGATTTAAACGGTGACCAAGACTACTACTGTGCTATTTTCGTTTTCATAATCAAAAGGTATTCTCAAATATTGTACGAAAGATAAGACCAAAATAAGATTTGATGCATAACTACACAAAAACCAATTATATGCTTGAAATAATAAAATTATTATTTTTTGAGCAAGATATAACTTTTCACACGTAATTTTAAAATTGATTCTAATCTTTCACCATCATTAAAATGGAGTGAAAAAGTGGAAGTTTTAGCCTTAGACTTATGTCCAGAGGTTATGTTTCAATCAATTATTTTTTATAATTTTCTTTTATAAGTCTGGAGACACTCAAATATTTTTGAATCTTCAATCCTAGATATTATTGTACCATGTTACTAGACATAAACAACCATTATATCATTACAGATTCAGCCCCTTTAAACTTTGAAGCTTGAAATATACTGTTGGCAGTGGTGCGGATGGGGGGGGGGGGGTGGGTAGTTTGATGTTGCCAGAAACGACCTTAACTACAGTTAGATGACTTTTATGGCCAAAGAATAATTTTTGAGTGAATTTTTTAATCTCGACTGAAATTTTCGAAACACTGCAATACACTCTCTTTTAGCCCTAGATATTTATCAGATACAAATTGTCAGTTGGGGTGCTTTAAATTTGACCATAAATAGACAAAATAAGACACAATTTGTTAAATGAAATGATTGTATAAATTAATTTGGCACTAGTCTTGACCTCTGGTTATCTATTCAAAAATTTCCAAGGGGAAGGAAATTTTTAGAAATATTCTAGTGGAAAAATTTACAATTAAGAATTAAGCAATGTTTGCTTTTAACCAGGGATACCAAAGGTCAGTCAATTTAAGTTGTTCACCCAAACAAATTATCAATTGTTAAAAATGGTTAAGGGAATATTAGTGAAATCTATTTCTTTTGCTTTTCGCTATTTAAGTTTGCAAATGAAATTTTAATCGTACAACAATCGAGATAATCCGGTAAATGTAATGGAATGTGATGTCACTGATGTGCGATATTAAATACATTCAAGTCCTCAACAGTTCATAATTTGTGTCCAATTGATAGCCTCTATAATTAAATGAAAATTATTTCGTCCTTTAATTGGATATCATTCGCATCTAATTTCAAAATAATTTAGGGTTTTTAAAATGCGTTTCTTAACTTAACTTGTTACTTTTAAATGACGGTAAATAACTTTATTTAATTAAAATCAAAATGCAAAATCATTTTATCAACATTTTACAAGTATATAAGATAAAGTATATTTTTTACCATTTAGAATTGACCAAGTTTTAATCTAATGAATCGATTCAGTTTTAAATTCTTAAAGTTTAAAAAATAGTTACTTCACTTTTTTTGGACAAGGGGAATTAAATTCAAAGAAATTAATATAAGGTTCCCTTTCTCAAAAATCATCAGATAAAACCCGGGACCCATTATTAGAAGTAATGGTGCTAGTTGAATTAGTTCAAAAGAATTTGGTAATCATTTAATTGATTCAATTCTAATTAACTTAATAATTAGTATTAAAACTCTTATCGTTGAGCTTTTCCTCACAATTTTGAAATCAATTCCAACCATTCAAAAATATGATTGTATTCCAGAGTGTATACGGGTGTATAGGTCAAATACCCCCTTGATCTGAGTTCGAGCAGACTTCGCTGGATTTTGGAGAAAGCTGCTCAAAATTTGGTACTTTTCAGTTTTGCCACTTCTCCTCACTCTCATCGAAACGAAAAATTTCTTAAACAACACGTTTTTGGACAGACTTTAGGCCTAACTAGGTTTTGGTCATCTACCCTATAGACACCCTGAACATTTTTTCAACCCCCAACAGATCCTCCTTACTTGGTCGATCTTATGCGGCACTGATTATAGGGATTCCGAAAAGGGTCACGATCATGGTCAGTCCAAAACTCTGATATTTCGGAAAAACCTTTCCTCTGACTTCAAAAAATCCTTTTTTGTTAAATTGTTATTTTGGTTACATTGAGAACAGATTATTATATTCTGGAATATTTATTGAATTTTATTACTATACTAATACTTAAAATCATCAAAAGAAAACTTAAAACTTATTCTAATAAATAGGGTTCGAAGAAAAAATAAACCATTGTGCCAGGATTATTCAAATTATGATTAGAATATTCATCGAATTTGTCTATTGATTTAATATTTCAAACTCTTTACGAATACTTTTCTTGTTGTATGTAATCCTTAATTGAGTTAAATCTGGTTAATCAACAATTAGTGACTATATGTTTAATCAATCAGTTTAATGCAAATTCAATGTTGATTTTAATAGATGGTTGAACCTTGAACATCTCTGCGCAAACATCTAAATATACAGAACATTAATACTGAAAAGACTGAAAATATGTCGAAATTAGAGCTTTCAAAAAAAGTGAACAATTTTTGCATAAATTGATATTCAATTGAATGTCCGACTGATTAATTCAAAGGAGTTCACCGACACTTACACTAATATAACCATACATTTATCGCTTTGAGTGAATTATTTTCGAAAGCAGTTTTGGAACAACTTAAAAATAGCCTAGAGTTGACCACCGCTGACCCCCACTGACCCCCACTGACCCCCACTGACCACCAAAAAAGCACTGGATTTATCAGATTTAAGAAGAGATTCATCTGATTTAGTGCTAAAATTTATAGCCTTTAAGATAATTTGGTTGATGAATATCTGCAAGGATATGATGACGAGTGTAATATTCAAAATTCTTGTTTTGAAGACAAAGTTGAAAGAAAATACTCAAAACATGAAACTAAATGAGAGCTTTCATTGAATAAATTTCGCTGAAAAACTGGATTTTTACGATTAAACGATTGATTCGAACATTTGTGTGAAATAACTTCTAAATATGAAACTGAATTAAAGGCTTCAAATCAATGCCTCAACGGGTCAGCCCAAAGACAACTTTGACAATTGGCTTCGAGCACTCATCATTTTCTTGGCTTTTTATGCTAAATATACTTTAATAAATTTACTAGAATTATACATTCATTATATTTTTGAAGTATAGCAAAAGAATCAAACAATAACTCAATACAAAGCTGGATCGAAATCCAGATCATCGGGTGCAAAGTGGAGCTCGATTCTCTATTAAATTCCTTATCATTCAAACCTTTCAGAGAAGATCTACCCCCAACTATATAGGGGCGAGGGGGCGCCAAAGTAGGGCAAATTCGAGGTTCGTTACTCGGGAACCGTATACCTTAAAATTATGGGACCTTTTTGAAAAAAGTTATAATTCATAAATATATCATGATTGAAAGGACAATTCAAAAAGATAAATTTATCATGGTTAAATAAACAAAAAAAAATTTCGAAAAATCAAAAATACATGTTCTGAGGCGAATTTTTCAATTTTTATTTCTTAAAATTTAGCCAATCAGTTGTCATATCATCTATTGATAAGCAAAATGAGAAAAAAGGTAAGTTTTAGTTTTTGAGAAAAATCGATTTTCGTGAAATTGGACCTTTTTAATACGTAAATGTACGCTCTCAACGTATATAATAGTACTAAATTTTGACGTTCAATCATCTTTTGCTTGAACTGTAAAACAACAAGGGGAAATTCAAACCTATCTAATTAAAAAGATGTTTCGTGCTACCGTATTACCTTGCTTTGAACGGCATGCCGGTATAAGTAAAATTGACCATTTTCCTAAAAAAGGCTTTATGGTCTACCGGCATGCCGGTATAAACCAAGGAAAATATTTTCTGTACATTTGAACAGATTATTATCTTAAAACTTTAATTCTTTCATTAAAATGATCAACACTCGAATGGCATTATAATCAACACCATTGGTCTTAAGAATTTGTTGATTATAAAGGAATATTGATTTTAAGCGACCGTTTTCATTATTAATGTTTATCGAAGTGGATTTGGAATCAAGATGTTGTTCATTATAGAGGAAAGTTGATATAGGGTGTTGATTATAACGGCAGTGGAGTGTAATAGCAGCAAAAGTAATAAATGAAATCTTAATCTCAATCCTATATTCATGTTTACTTGTTTTCGTTTTATTTATTTTTCCATTTTATTTGATAAATTTTGTTTTACTCTATAAAATTTGATCATTAAGTTTCAAAATGAAAATCATTAAATTGATCATTACCTCAACTATAACGGCATGCCGGCCTACCTCGAGGTATACCGGCACTACCCTCAAATTCACTTTATACCGGCATGCCGTTTAAAGCGAGGTAATACGGTAACTTAAATCAGACTAAATGCTTTGGCTTCATTACATTTTGAATTTTGAGTCATTGTTTTGTCCTCTCTCTCTCTCTCTCTCTCTCTCTCTCTCTCTCTCTCTCTCTCTCTCTCTCTCGAGAAATATTTATTTTCTGAGAAAGTTTCCAGAAATATTTGTCGATGAACTTTCTCTTCAACAACACTCGTCACTCAGCACATCCCAAGTAACCACTTGATTGACAATAGTGTTTAAATGCTTTGAATAGTTTTGTCAAATTATTTTCTTTCAATCGATTAACTCATTGGGAGAATATTTTTTGCTTCGACTCTAAAGAGGATTAAATTGTCGACAAATGAAATCTTTTCGTTAACTAAATATTTTGTATTTATAACTATTTTAATGACATAAAAACTAATAAGAATTTAGAGAAAATTGTAGCAAATTTTGAATAAATTATGCATTTGATGCCATCGAATGCACTTTAAGTCTAACTAATAATTAAGTCATTAAGTGTTGGTTAGAGTTCTCGCAGTCGACTCAGTCGACTCTCACATCATTTGAAAGTTCAAAACAGAAATAATTTTTCGAAAAAATATTTTTTTTAATCATTATTTGATGGATGACTTAAAAACAAATTTAGAAAATTGACTTCAATTTGGAATCGAATTCCGATTGAAATAAATGAGAAATCGACTCATTATTTGAGTTAATATGAAATATGAAATAAATGTTTGGAAATATTAAACAATGATTTTAATTATAATTGAGTTTATATACAGTTTTATAGAACCGAACGAAACCTAAATATCAATAAAAACTTTAATAACTAAACACTTGATCACAAAATAACTAAATAATAATAATTAGCAGATATTGTGGACACAATTGGCCATAATTTGTATAAAAATTTCAAAATTGTACTCTAGTTATAATCGAGTAAATCTATTGAATAATAATGACATTCAATTCAATTATAATCAAAATATTCTAATCATAAGAATTCCAACAAATAATCAAATTATAACTCAAATGCTCTGAAAGGGAATCCTTTGGACCACAAATGAGTCACTCAATCGGACCTCTGGACTGACTTTGAGAACAATTGACTAAATAGAGTCATCAAAATGAAAATTAAGCGAAATTGGAATGAATTGACTATTTCTTCAGTGAATTATTTGAGTTTTTTTTGTTGCAAAACATAACTAAAGTCTACTAAAAGAACACAAAATGTTTAGAAAAGAAATCAATAAATTGATTACTTCTAAGTTGATTGAGTGATGTTTTGGAAAAGTCTTTGTCCCCAAAAGCTTTCTAGGTCAAACGGCTCGAATTCTACAAAACCAACAGTTAGTCAGTGATTATCAATTGTCTGATGAAATACTTGGCAGATGTGTGGTCTTCTCAATTTTGAAGTAACAAATTTGAGGCACTTTTATGTTTGCGTTCTTATATTCACCACTTATTGAATGTCTATTACTTGAATCCAAATCCTTTTTAACGCACTTCCAGTCTATTGACGCATAGATTTCAATCATTTAGTTCTCATTTTATAAATTTCAATCACTTTAGTTATTGAGTGGGTTAGGGGTGGGTTAGGGATGGGTTGAGGTGAAGGGGTCGACACAAAATGTTATCAAAAATAATTGAGCGAAGAATGTGACTGACTTTCGTGAATGTATTTAACCATTTCCTGGTGCTGTGCACTAATGCTCTCGCTTTGACTTCTTTGGTGGTATGTCTTACGACCGTTTAGATGGAAGACTGGCCGAGGATTTGATGAACCGCTGAATAAATTAATTACTAATTAATTGAAGTAATTATTGAACGGATTTCAGACCCAAAGCACTGATTGCTATGAAAGCCATTGAAGTCCTTTCGAATGCCATTATTGTTGTCCCGAGGATTCGGGTCTAAGCCATCGAACTTCTGTGGAATACCTGCTATGGATGTCATCATTGGATTCATTGGTTTCAATGAAAGAGAGTTCAAATTTCAGACCTCTTCTGGTTTTGGCAAAAATTTTGTTTCCCTTATGTTCTTTAGAGACGGCATACATATTATCATCAAATTAATGCCAAATTGTATTCAATCACTTCGATTGCAATCAATCGATACTTTTATACTATCGTTGTATTTATTTTTATTTAAAACCCTATTAATGAGTTATAAATGAGATAATTATTATGCAAATAATATTTTAATTCAATACAATTGAATGAAAGGTGAGATTAAAAGTGATAACAAAATCGTCAGATAATGTGTTACTCGAAGAGAGTTATAATAATTGGGAAAACAGTCATCATTTCATTCATCTCTTTCTCATTGATTCAATGTTTGTACTCTTCATACACATCGTTACCATTCATTAGTTGAGTCTTTATTACAGTTCTGTAAGGGTTTCACAAATTATTGTTTCAATTGATGGCTAATACAGTAAATAAATTTATCTTTTTAAATATTTAATCAAAATTGAACTTTTAATCAGCAACTCATCTAGTTACAATAAGTCCAGGTTGACAAACTCAACTAAATCTAAATTAAAATAATTAACTTTGATTTTGAAACACTGAAAAATATAATTGAATTAATTTATAAAATATAGTGTGTTTTACATCTTTTAGCTCAAAAAGTTGTCCAAAAAGTTCTTTCAATTTTTTATTAACAAAACAAATATATTTTCATTTTAGGGAAATGTTGTTTTCATAGATTAAAGGAAACCGTGAGATCGCTGTCCACTAATATTAATAGGTTTGATAAGTTTAGACCAAACTATTATTTAATAAATATATCTTGGTAAAGATGTGTCAAATTGGGGATAATTATTCATTCAACAGAATATTACCGTTTTACGTCGCCTATAACAACCTGGCGCAAAAGGTCATCAAGGGACTTTTTGGCAGATTGTTGCAGTTGCTGGGGAGTAGTAAATCAATTATAACGCCACCCTTCATAGCCGATGATATACAACTCCATAGCATTATATGTGATTCAATTCAATGACCGGTCGTTTAAAACAATTAAAATACAATTATTTTTGATTGAATTCAGTTCTATTTCGAAGATTTGAAATTTTTTAACAAACATTTTTCTTATTTAAAAGAAGTTAATTATCATTGAATTTTCGAGAGGTTTCACTCATATTATTTTGCCCTTTGTAATCAGTCATTTTATGGAAAGCAATTGCTCTCAGTTTTTCTTTGAGTGTAAAAGACCTTCTTGTCAACATCTTCTTTTTGGATGAGCTGCATATTGTGTCTCAATTTGACCGGTCATCAGAGTCCGACACATTAATCAAACATTCAGTCAGAGATTGAGACCGAATTGTTGAGTCATTTGATTCAGTTTTCATTGTGACCGGTCTCTCATTTAAAGCCAAATCATCCAATTCTTCCACTAATTCCATGTTTGAAACATTTTCTGAACGGTCAGACATTTTTCACTCATTTTTCACTCATTTTTACTTTCAAACACTACTCAAACACATTGACAGGAAATGATAGGAAATGAATTGTAGCCCAAATTATAAAATTTTATTCAACAAAAAAAATTTAAAGTTTGTATTGCAAATCATCGTTTGTCACATATAACACCATAACGTTTCACTGATTCAGAAGATGTCCAGTTGCTATGGAGTTCTGAATCACTTATAACCCCACCCCCTCTCAGTTGATGACTTATTGCGCCAGGTTGTAATAGGCGACGTAAAACGGTAGTCTAACTTTAGTTTTCTTCAATTTGTATCTTTAAAATATGAATTTTTCTGATATTTGGGTCAATTGTTAACTCAAATATAGACAATACATCGGTGAATAGACATTAATGTTAAAAGTAGTCTCTTATAGTCAACATTTGTTTCCTCTATAATGAGCGCTATGTTTAGACAACTCTAATAGAAAACTGTATTAAAACTATTCCCTTATAATCAAAAATATTCAACAATTAAAGTGGATTTGGAATCTAGAAGTTGTTGATTATAAAGGAAAATTCATTATATAGGATGTTCATTATAATGGCTGTCGAGTGTATTAGAATTGAAAGAGTCTTGGCACTATATTAGTAATACAATAGCGGTAAAAGGATTCCGGTATAGGGAAACTTCAACTCATGTTTGCGTTATGTTATAAATGAATGATTTTGTTATGACTTTTATGCTCTGAAGCGCCAAAAATTCATTCATTATTTTGTGACTAAATTTTATTTAAACACAATTTAATAGATTTGAAAAATGTGTGAAAAGATAGAGAAATGTGAAGTGATTTATATGAACGATAAGTACAAACTTGAAGAATATGATTATGATCTCCAATATTATCCATATTATAACTCAAGACTTGAAGCAATGAAACCATTTTTGATTGAAAGCGTTGTTAACAAATGGGGTAAAGACGTCAATGTCTTGAGTTTACGTCAATTGGCTGAACGCGAAGACGATATGTTTGACCAAACAGTGGTCATCATTGGCACCACTTTCAAACACTGTGTAAACCAACCCTCTATTCTTCAAGAGATGAGTGAAGATAATCCTATTTTGGACCAACCCGTAGATGAGTATACTTCTGATGAGGACAGTCTTTGGATGCAATCGGGGGACACAACCATCGAACTCATAGGAATGGATATTCACAAACACTGCACCGGTATTTGTTTGGCAGTCAAAGGTCGTGAAGATGAGCACAGATCTGCATTCATTGTGGAGGATGTCTGTTACTCTAAGAATTGGTCCCAACCCACCGTTGATAGACAGCTGACACTCAAAGATCAATACATAGGATTGGTTTCTGGCCTCGGATTCTCAAAATTCATGAAATCCAACCAAAAGTTGACGAAAGCGTTGAATATATTGATGGATATATTGAGCGGTAATTCAGTGTTTGGAAAATCCAAACCCATTTCCCGACTGATTATCGCTGGGAATGGCATTGGAATCGATGCCCGACAGCAGGAATGCGATTCTCTTCTGGATCAGGCGCTTCCGATGTGGACACAGAAAGTTAGAGCGCAGACAATATGTGCGGTCGAACTCTATGATAAGTTCCTCTCACGAGTGGGACAGTCAATAGAAGTGGATGTAATGCCGGGAACTTTGGACCCCACATTCCAACTGTTACCACAGCAACCATTAAATCCGTGTACTTTCAAGAAGTCTTTCGAAATGGCGTCAATCAAATGCGTTCCGAACCCGCATTCGGCCCAATATAACGGCATTGAAATGTTAGGCACTTCCGGTCAGAACATCGAATCGATTCGAGAATATACTAAAATGAATGACTCGATCGAAATAATGCGCAAAACACTGGAATGGATGCATTTCGCGCCGACAGCTCCCGATAATCTTCAATGCTATCCATTCAAAGATACGGATCCATTCGTTTTGAACAGTTATCCGGACGTCTATTTCGTAGGCAATCAAAACGAGTTCAATACCGGCACTTATGTGACGCCGAACGGCAAAAATGTTTTACTCATTTCTGTACCAATTTTGGAGAAGAAAATGGTTCTGATTGTTCTCAATATAAGAACTCTTAAATGCGATTTAATTGCTTTGAATTAAAATTTTTATCATTTGTTTTAACAAAAATTCATTCAAATATATAACAGACTTATAATCGAATCAATCGTTTGATAAAAAATTGTAAAAATAAACAAAAATTCGGTTAAAATTATTTCACAGCTTTTGGATCAATAGAGCGGAAGCCCCTCCACCTCCGTTACAAATGGCTGCCATTCCATATTGTCCTGTCTTCAAATGAAGAGCCATATTATTGACAATGCGAGCGCCAGACATTCCTAGTGGATGTCCAATACTAACAGCACCGCCATTGATGTTGACTTTATTGGGGTCGATGTCCAACATTTTGATGTTCGCCAATACGACGACACTAAAGGCTTCATTGATTTCCCACATTTCGATGTCTTCTTTCTTCACATTAAACTTTTCGAGTATTTTTGGGACAGCGAATGCCGGAGCGATCGGGAAATCTATCGGATCAACGGCTGAGTCGGCAAACCCTACGATTCGAGCTAAAGGTTTGACTTTAAACTTTTCGCACGACTTGAGTGTCATTAAGACAGCGGCAGCGGCGCCGTCATTTAGAGTACTGGCATTGGCTGCCGTCACAGTTCCCGACTCTTTTTGAAAAACAGTCGGCAATTTCCCGAATTTTTCGAAATCAACTTTTTTGTACTCTTCGTCTTCGGTGACAGTTATCTCTTTCTTCTTTTTCTTGTCTTCGATGAGAACACCGGTTATCTCTTTGGCGAAAAGTCCGGTGTCGGCCGCTTTAGTACTTCGCTTATAGCTATTGATAGCATAGTTATCCTGTTCTTCTCGACTTATTCCGAGCTTTTTTGCCGTATTCTCTGCACAGTTACCCATATGTATGAGTCGATAGGCATCTGTCAATCCATCGAAAACAATTCCATCGTGAAGAGTAACTCCGCCATAAGGGGTGTCCCCTCTTTTCATATAATATGGCACATTAGACATACTTTCCATACCTCCGGCAACAATCACTTCCTGATGACCACACATAAGACTTTGTGCGCCAATCATCATAGCCTTCATTCCTGAGGCACAGACTTTGTTGATAGTAGTGGTCACTATGGTGTTGGGCAGACCAGCTGCCAAAGAGGCCTGTCTAGTGGGCGCCTGTCTCAGAGCCGACTGCATTACATTTCCCATCAATACTTCATTGATATCTGAATTGCAAAGTATTTTAATGTTATTGTCTTCTTATTTTTGGAGCAAACCTTCATTTCTGAGCCCTGACCTATCGATTGCTGCCCTGATTGCAAACGAACCCAATTGTGGAGCACTTAATGGCGATAAACTACCTCTGAAAGAGCCGACCGGTGTTCGCGCGGCCGACACTATCACCACATCTTCAGAGCTAAGTGTATTAGAAGTGCAAAACTCTTTTAACAGTAATTTATGATCTTTTCTCGATTTTAACGGAATTCGCGATAATTTCAACATTTTTCGATTCAATTGATCCTAAAATTCAAAGTGAATTCAATTTATAGAGAATCCAATATTTAAAGCACTCTACCTGTCGGCCGACTCTATGAACACATGTTTTAGGCTTTATTTTATCTACTCGTCATAAGTTAGCCGACAGACGGAGTGCTTCAAAAGTAGGACTTTAAATATTAAATTCTCTATAAACAAAAATCAGAACTATTTATAAAGGAGCTGTCCGACCCTGTAACGTTGTTTGCCCGGCGCTCAAAGCGCTCAGCGTATGAAAGCAGTATTGTATTGCAATGCAGCATTAGCAGCTATAGCAGCTATATAGCTGTAGTGCAGAAATTGTATTGTTTTGAGTGTAAGAATTTTTTAAAATTAATTTTTTTATCATTTCCCAAGTTTTCCCCAGGTTTATTTCATGATATTATGATAGAGAATAATCATTTATGCTTATTTATATAATTTTCAAGTTGCTCGAATTAGCTCGAAATTATCTAGGAGAGTATTAAAGTGTCCTAGCATGTTATCTCTATGAGAGGATGTCATGCTTTACATTAACAACTTTACAGGGTCGGACAGCCGCTTTGATATAAAAGTTGTTTAGAGCTCTTCACATGTATTTCGTTTCTTTGCAAAGTAGTGCTGAGTTATTCTGAATTATGCTCAGTTATGCTCAGAGCATTGACTGATAGTCTTCAAGACTTTTTCATCGATTAATACCTTGGCTCTAAGAATCGGTATGCGTCCGAATCGTGTCCTGAGGACAACTTTACCGAACTTTATTAGTGCC
>JAQFXL010000508.1:0-20037 GCA_034693445.1 Edwardzetes edwardsi
GAAACAAGACAAAGTCTACCCTCTTTTTGTAATTGAATAAAGTGTTAAATATTAAAATCTGAGCAAAAATGGATAATTTCAAGAAATTTTGAAAATATATAGCTCAAAAACACGTTAGTGGGGGAGGGGGGGGGCAGCGAGCCATTAGCATATATGAGTTTCTACGAAACTTGAATTAAAAATAGAAAAATTGTCTCAATTTTTAAGTTTGCAATCAATCGATTGATGAAAAGATATTTTAGGGACAAATTGATTGGTAGGAAAGCGATATATCGTCGAAAGGAAAGTTATAATAGAGGACTAATACAAATGTATTCAATTCCGTATTGAACTCAAACACATGTCTATCGCAGAAATGGATAAAGAATTTCACCCATATTTCTGATTATATATTTTTAATGATATTTCAATATAGAAACTGATATCCGACTTAATTTTCTTTTTTGTAAAAAAATTAAAGCTAACGGAGGAAAGGGTGAGGCTATTACTAATGCCAAGACTGCAGGTGTAATATATAACTTAAAACTGAAGGAAAGACAAAAATAAAAACAACTTAAGTCAGGAATCGATTACGAAAAGAGCTGATCGTATGTAAAGATTTATTTAAATGATTGAGAAAATGGTAATCGACTTAATAATAATTAGATTCAAATCTGATTTAAATCCTATACTTATGTCAATACAAGTCTTAATGAATATTCAGACAAAAACAACAAATAAAATGTGTTGTCGACATACCTCGCTGTGTACATCGGAGAAGGCGCTGTGAGGGGGACTGTGGACACCATTGCTGACAGAGTCCGGATAGTTGTGATACATATCTGCCGTTTCGTACCCATTGGTCATCTGACAAGAGGCGGCCGAACTGCACGCCGAAGATGTGTTGTTGTCGACACTATTGGTCTGAGACATAGTTAGGCCATCACTAGTTTTACCACAATTGCTGACTTCAACAGAGATCTTATTGGAGTTCTGCTTCTGAGCGTCGATTAGTTGCGAATCCAATACTGGGATGTGTTGGCAATCATTGCTTTCATTATCATTAGTCGCACTTAAAGTGTCGTCAATTAAAGCATTTGTAATACTTTTGCTATCATTTTGATCGTTATTATCGTTATGTGAACCGACATTTGCGTCGATCGGATCCGAAACGGATTTGGATCTGTTTTGACCAAAATTGTCGACCTCTTCGATGGTTTTATCACATTTTGAATCTCTTTTTGGCGAATTTCTAACCAATTCGTCATTAATTATATTTTCTTTGCTTTCAATGTCTTTACCGTTAATATCATTATTAAGTGAAAAATTAGATAATTTGACGACAATATTATCGTCACTAATATTACTATAATTGCAATTCATTTGGCTTTCATTTTCATTGCATTCATTGCCGTTGTTTTCGAAATTCGTTTGTCTTTTAATGCCTGAGCTATGGTTTGAGTGGTTATTACTTTCATTTTGATTGGCCGTAGAATTAGTGATGTTATTATCCGTAGATATAAACTGTTGACCATTACTTGAGTCGCAAGCAGTGGTCTTCTCAGCAGAAGGACTGCAATTCTTATTATCTCTCAATTGCATCGCAGAACTGTCTGACAACTGAAGACAATAGTTATCCCTTAGATTATTGGACTTTAAAATTTCTTTCTCTAAACTGATTTTCAACTGATTTCTTATTGAATTGCAACTCACAAACGATTTGTCTGTTTCTAACACTAACTCTGTGGTACTGTTCGCCTCTTTGGACGACTGTTCTGGTGATGTATTGTGAGTAACAGCTTTTCTTCGCTTTCGGAGCCAATAAAACGAAACTATTGCTAAAATTGTAGGCAAACCACAAGCTATGAGTACACGTTGTAAACGAATTGCCATACGGTCTGAGCACACAATTAATCCATCAACAAATCAATACTCGAATCCCTTAAACAATATATTCATTCAATTAATATATTAATTCATTTATTAAAAATTAAGACATTTTAAACAAATTGTATAAAACGAGAGGAAAAGCGACAAAAAGTTTAAGAACTTATTCATTGAACACATGTTTGAATCAATGGATAACTAATGAAAACATTCAACAAATGTTTGTCACTGTTTCTCATCAAAACCAAGATTCAAGTTTTGAAAATGAATGGCAGACTAGGAATCGATTGCATATTTGTATCAAATAATTAATTATAAAAACAAAAAGTTATAACAAATACAACAAAAAAGAGATATAATGTAGAAATGAATCTTAAGGGCAACCGATGTAATACTGGCCCAGAATTATAGTTAGAGAGTTATAATTAAAGGCAGTTATGATAGGATTTAATGATAATAAATATCTTAACAATTGGCTGATAAGCGAAGAAAATGTGAAACAAATTAAATTTTATTTCTCTATAAACGAGGAAATGATAGCAAAGGGTAATAAATATGATTCAGAATAAAATAAATCGATGAATAATATGAATATAAGACTACCTTTTGTTAGAGAATGCGATTAGAAGTGAACACAAACGGAGTAAAGATATATCACAATTGAGATCAAACCATATTATGAAAGACAATCGACGAGAATATCATTATTGTTGTCATCGGAATATCAGATAATATAAAATTCAATATGAGTTCAATGAAGGGAACGGTTGAAGAAATGTAAAACCAATGTTAGTACTGATAATAGAGTGGAATATAAATCAATTTATGGTTAGATATGTTTGATATTAGAGGCGATGAATGCAACAAATTCTAACATATGTTCACTTTATTCTGACTACTATTTTTGGAAAACAACATATTTGAGAACCACTTGTTTGACCGATTGCTACAGAAATATAGAATAGACAGCACCGGTATCACTAATATTCAAAGTCTGATGGATTAACACAATTAATAACAATAAATATTGAGAAGTAAGTAATCATTGGGTAAGTGATAGAGAGTCACAGCTATGAGAATATCAATTCGTATGAATATGTTGTGAATACTACTGAGACGGTATATAAATATTTTGCTAGAGTTAGCTCAAGTCGAGCGACGGAAGGCATACCATGCGATACATACGAGATGAGTATTGAGTCTATGCCATAGCCTTTGGTAGACCTGTGCGCACTGGCAAAGCACCGCTACCACAGCCACAAAAAAAATACTCTTTTAATGTTTAATAGACTGCAGACAATCATTCGCTTAATATATAAAAACAATTTTAAAAAAAAAGTCTACAAAATAACTTTTGATACGATTTCATGAATTGAAGGAAATACTTAGTATCAGACAAAACCCATAACAACCCATTGATATCAATTCAAACAATAAGTTCAAAAGTATTAATTCAATGTTCAGATGTCTTTTGGATTCAATTGTTGAATGAAAACATTAAATAAAAATTTACGAATTGAATAGCTTTTAATGCATTTGAAGTTTTATTCAGATTAGAGACAAAACATACTTTTAGCTGATGTTTAACTACGAGACAAACATTTGCTGCGAAACATAATTACAAATCAATTGAAATACAGATTTAATGACTAAACAAATTCAGATTTAAAATGTTATAAAAAAGAGCCAAAAAGAGAGACACGAAAAGCAAATTAATCTCAGCTCTGATTCAATGGACGAAAAGCAGTGCATTTGAAAGTGCGTTAAAGTTTGAAACCGCTTTGGCTTTAATGCAAATTATTTGATATAATTTCAAATTTGTTTTGTCTATCAATCGATGGTTTACTTACCACTGGATTACGGTTTAATAGTTGACTAAGAAGTCAAACAAATCATTCAGTGATTGAGTTAAAAAAAGGCAAACAATCTGTGTTTTAAATATTAATCTTCACAATGAACATAATGAACAACACGTGGCTTTGAAAACAAGAAATGCTTTTAAAGTTTTCTGCACTGAAATGTGTTTTCGTAATGCATTGATTGAATGAAATGCCGACTGAATGTAACGCTATCTGTGTCTCCAGTTTGCTATTAACTGACAGCAATAACTGCAGTGAACCGCACTAATAACGTTTGCTATAATCACCGGGGCTTCGAAAGTTCAAAATTAGTGACGAACCAAAAACAAATTAAACTTATCGTGAATTTTATCAATTAATGTGATTATTTGACGCAATTTATCTATAATTTATTGAATGCACTGATATTTCTGCAAATACTTGCTATAGTTGTAGAAGAGTTGCAGATTTTTGGTATCACTTAAGTATTGAACGCAGAGTAGAGAAGAGATCGTATCACCGTTTTCTCTGACTTATAAAAACATGCACTTATAAGTAAATTTCTGCAAAATTTATGTCTTCCCGAAACTCAGTGTACTTATATCTCAGTATAAATGCACCCCTTACCAAGATATAAGTGCACACAATGGTTATGAAACAAAACTTTTTATTCTGGTTCCAAATACAAATGAGTGATACTTAATAGAAATTAAATCAATTGAAGTCCATATTGTGATCATCGATAAGAACTATAATTACTTCCGATTTTTCGGTTTCTGACTTGTCGTCTGTCAAACCACGACAAAGTTTCGATGGACAGAGGTTTGGGTTCGGGATTAGAAAGGGTTTCTTTTCCAATGATGTCTGAAAGTTTTTAGTGGATACCAGAATTACCCTTTTTACCCAAATTACTATATTTGAAACTATTTATTATCTAAGCAATGATGAAAAATGATGAAAGTTTACAATTTGGAAAAATGTGCCTAAAGTATAGTGTACTTATATCTTGGTATAAGTGCACCCCTTATCAGAGACTAAGATATAAGTGCGCGCCCTTATAAGTCAGAGAAAACGGTACTATTTATAGACTGGTCTTGCATGCAGTGAGTATTTATGAACTTTACTGATAGGTGGCAACAAAATTAATTGTAATTGAGAGCAATGAAACGGTTTGATCAAACTTTGCAGTATAATTTTATTTTATTTATGTGTTCACCGGGAATGAGCTAGTTAAACTGAATCACTAGCTCCTTGTAGTAGAATATAATAAACTTTCAATTTTTGACTGAAATATGCATGTACAATTTGAACATGGTGGGCTTCAAATTGAAGTCTTCAATCTTCATATTGACTGATGAAAAATGCATTTATACTCATATATTAATCTAAAATAATACTAAAGAGAAGAAAGGCAAAATTTCTCTCACACACACATTTGCATGGATCTAATTTTATCGATGAAACTTAGATGTAATGATACACAAAACGGAATGAGGACACTATCGGAAGATCTTGATCTTAATTATTTGCGTTTACATCACTCTTAACTTGATGATCAGAATGATAAAACCTATTCATGGTAAAGTTATAATAAATTTGATTAATGCTCACGACCAAATTAGTTTTCTCATCAATGCATCATCTATTTAAAGAATGTTCCAATATTCCACTTTTACACGTTAATTCCATTTAATATGCAAATATCGCACCATGGGAATAGAAAATAGACTAAAATTAGAAATGAGTAAGCAAATTGGAATTTTTAAAATCAATGGCATTTTATTTGTGGCAATATTTATATATTTAACAAATGAATGGTTTCACTGTTTTGTTTGCAATTTATTATTTAAAACATATTTTGATCCAAATATTCAATAATAGAATTAATTAAATATTTATGACATTTATTATAAGTATTTTTCAGTTAATTTTTTCTTGAATTAAGTAATGGAAGTAAAAATAGCGAATACTGTATATGAGAATTGAATTGTTTGTGGAGAATATCAAACATTACACACAAAGATAATGAAAGAGCATAGAGTCATTTGGGAGAAGTATCAAGATAATTTTTCATTTCATTTTCATTATTTGTTTGAAAAAAATCAATACTTATTTGAATTGTATTTGTTTTTCATTCATATAATTATAGTAATTATATAATTGGAGCACAAATTACATCATTTGATATAATTTTCGTATAGAATATATATAAGAAGATATACATTATTGGATTGGATTGTATTCTTGTTTTGTTTCGCTTTAATTTAATAATAATTTAATCTTTATTTTATAAAATGGAAAAATGGGACACAACAGCAAAATGAGCAGAATATTAATATCCAATATATTCATATATATATTCATATTTTATATATAACTTATATATTAACAGACACTTCGAAGAGCGACGACATTATTGGTAATAATTATAATAATGTTCTGTTGGTTTCAATCATAACTTTTTTGGTTTACATTCAAATATAATAATAATTAATCGTTTGAATTGTGTTAGAATTTATCAATTTTTGTTGTATTTTAATGTATTTTGTTGTCAAAAATTGTTGAGAATAAGGCAACGAACGGGTATTATATTAATAATAATTATAATTATAATCAATTAATCAATAATAATATCAGTAATAATAATCATCAAAGAGAAAAAGAGAAAGATAATAATGAGAAATATATATGAAGGCAAGCTCCAAATTATCACACGATAGTCAAGTCCAATATATTGAGAATATTCTCTATTATTAATGTATGCTCGAACCAATTTGTTTAACACTTTTTGTTATTCATCAGTGAATTCATTTTAAAAATCATTAAATTAATTTTTTGCTCAAAAAGGTTTTGTTTCCGAATCAGACTTTAAATGACTTGATTTTCACTTATTTAGCACAAAATGGCAAATATTAGAAAAAAGCGATTTTTCACAAAAATGAATCACTTTTTGTTTCAATCGATTCATAATTACAGTAATAATAATAATTTGTCGAAATTTGAGACAATTTTCATGTTTGCGATATTCAACTACTCTATTGTAATCCCAATACAAACTAATTTGCAAGAAGTGTCTGAATTGACAAAAATTAATAAGAATTTCAGTGCAATGCTATTTATAACTGCTTTCACATTACTATTGCTAAAAGTTTTTTTACAATTTGACTAAAAATTTCTGATTTATAGAGAAGTAAAACAATTTATTTCGTCGCTTATTATTATTATTATTGTATAAAATTTGGATAAAATTAATAATGAGAAACACATTCGCGAAAAAAGAGGATAATTACAAACAAATGAACAAAAAAGAGAACCAATTAATGAAATGATATAATAATATAATCTTTTGAAATATTATTTTACATTTTTTTGGTGGAGGAAACTAATACTGAAATAAATTATTCACAAAAAGTATCAACGTACAATTAGACCATTAAAAACTTTTTCACATAAACATAAAAATTTTGAATTCAATTAAAATCTTATAATTATTATAATTGATTGCGGATATTGTCTACCCTTATGTATAAAACCGGGAAATTATAATTAATTCGACCGAAAAACAACAGAATCCTTTTAAAACTTTAGTCTCGACTTTTGATAACATAATGTTTTTTTTGGAACATATTGTTCGTATGATTTGAAAGATTAATTTCAAATCAAATTCAATCTATCATTCATTGGAGACAATGAAAGTATTGGTACAAAAAAATGTTTAAATGATAAATGAAATCAATTTTTGAATCAATCATTTTATGAACTAAATTATAGACTTTAACGAAAATGACATCAGTTTTAATCAAACATTCAATGATTGACTGCCTTATCGTTTCAATTATTAAATTAATTCAAATCAATAATAATTTGTATGAATAATGATTTAATTAGAGACCAACTTTGTTGGCTTTCATCTGTAATAAGTTTCTCGATTACATTTCCTCTGATTGATAAAGATTCATTAATCAATTGCTAACTTAACAAACAATATTACAATCAATAGGCAATCAACTTATCTTCTTTCAGTCAAAACTGCAAATAATTTATTAATCAAATGCTTTTCCAAATATTTTACATAATTTTGACGATTATTTATATATAATTATAAAATAATAATCCGTTTTAAATCATTAAAAAACATTATTTCATTACAATTGAGTGCCTATTATTTGAATGTCTGCTCTCAGTCTCTGTCGACTGACTACAGAAAATATTTTGAAGCACCGGACCATCATTTTTGTTTTCACAAATAAATTACATATTTTGTTCAAGATTCAAATTTATTAGCTGTCTATGTCTTTGAATGGTTCTGTCTTACACTGCACTGCACTGACCAAAACTTTTCTTTCAAACTTAAAAATGATATATTTATCAGTCATTTCTCCTTCATTTCAAATATTGTTCAAAATTTCCTTATTATTCATTCATTTTATTACTGATGTGTTACAGAATTTATTGATTCAAATAAATTCTGGCGAATATTCTGTCTCTTAATCTTTGAAATATGTCTGATATCGCAAATGGTTTTTGTGGATAAAGAGTAGAATAAAATCTTTGGCGTCGATTTGAATGCATAATAATATATGTATTTTATTAAATATAAATTATAACTTAAATAACTTATTTTTATTCGAGAAGATGTGTAGAAAATATAGAGAAAAGAATATGACTGAGCCATAGATTTGTGGATATACCTCATAAAACGGCATTCTTGTAGAGTTATGCACCGGATATTTCTTATGGGTTTTGTTTTTAAAGCTTAAATACTTAAGAGAAGAAATTCTTAAAGTCCACGAATTTCTGAGTCAAAGAATACGAGAAAACATTTTGATTGAAGTTTTTCTTTGGTTATTAGAGTCGAGTTCACAAAAACACCAGAAAACAGACTGAACTTTGATTGCAAGAACAGAATATTCTCATTGTTTGTAAAGAATTTGAAAGCGTTATAAATAAACTAATGAAGCGATTAGAGGAACGCCATAAGAATAAGAAAAGACTAGAGGAAAGACTTGCAGAACATATATTATTATATAACATAGAGAATAAAATAATAAAACGACGACTAGTTTTGGTTGTTTTGTTAATATTAATGAAAGAGAGAACACTATTCATAACTGAAGTATTAGCTGTCAATCGGCCTAACATTCAAAGCAATGCCTTTTTTATTCAATATTTTATAGAATTTAACGCAAAAATCCAAGCAATAATTTGAAGAATTTATCGCAAAATCAGTCGACACTTCTATTGCACTCCTAAGTAGAAAATCCAACCAAACAAACACTCTTGTACTATTTTTCACATTCTTGGTCTGTCTGTTTGTATCACCAGATCATTACTTGAATTAATTAATTAAAAACATAACTTATTCTTCAAGGGCTCAAAAACTACGACAAAAGACATTTACTAATAATATAATGTATATAATAGATAACTAACGAAACGATATCTTAAAAATAATTCTAATAATAATTATAATAATTAATTAATTAATGATAAAATGCAAAAATATTTGTGAAAAAGAGTTTTTGTTTAAATAATTGAATAAAAATTGATTGAAATGAATACGAATAACGATCTGTACATACAATTCATATCAAAGTGTTTTTTTTGTCTCTTATCTAAAAACTTGATTTTTCTGTTGTATTCTTAACTGAAAAACCGATCGTAAAACCGATTGAAACAAGTCTTTTGAACCAAAAGACTCAGAACAGATGAAAATTGAAATTATTGTTCGGAAAATGGGGGCTTTTAATGAAAAAATGATATAAAAAACAAGATATAAATTACAAGAAGTACTGATACACATATCAATTGAATATGTACTTGGCAATTAAGTATATCACATAATTGACAAAATCAAAGCCCAACACCTCTTTTCAATACTGAATAAAATTGATTATAAATTGTTTGTCGAGATATCACTTTTTTTGAATACAAATTCTCGTCTTATTCTTGAGAATTGTCGAGTAATTCATATTCAAAATCATGTGTTCTTCTGATCATTAATGAGCTTTAAGGCCACTCATCTATTACACCGGGAGAAAGCACTTGGACTATGGACTGACCACTCTTTCCAAGAATATTCGCTTCTTTAAGTTTTTGGTATTCAATGAAATTAACTTAATTTATGTTTGATATCAAAAACTGCATAACTATTTGATAATAAACCGAACTTTCGTTTCAATTGATTTATGGTATAAATGAGTGAATAAATTGATTGATTCGCTTAACAATTGTCTTAAACACTCATTTCCATTATTGAACACATTCTTCCATAACGTTGTCATCGTTGATGGCTCCGAGTTTGCTGGGTCGGACATCTTCATCGAGATCATCGTCATCCCAACCCTCCTCATCCTCTTCGATAGACTTTTCTAACCTCTTTATATTATTTTGTCGTTCGTTTCCATTATTTTTTGCATCACTTTTTGTACGAAAATTGTTTTCGAGATTAGCGGTCGGTTCGATGCGAACAGTGCTGTCGTTCTCGTAATCTAACGAATCTCTTCGCCTGTTTCGCATCATATCATCGATGGTTTGTCGAACGCAGACGCCATTTATGATCTCATCCCTCTGTGTGGCCAAATCATAGGCGTCGTCGTCATCGATCATATCATCACTCATACCGTCGTCGGCATAATCGTCGTCTTCGTCGCCAGAAAACTCAAGCCCAGGGTCTACCCATTGAGGTTGAGCAGGTTTACGACGAGAGCTGGAACTGGTCACGTGTTGAGGTTTTCTTCGACTGCTGCCAATACGGGCCGCAGTTTTACTCAAATCGAGTTCTACCGATTCATTGCCAGAAACACTCGCATCCGAGTCATCGTTCAAAGACATTGAATGTCTGTTCAGTTCTTTGTTTTGTTGACTAGTAGTCATACTAAGGTCTAGAGTTCCCATGTCGTCTTCCTGAAGTGAAGAGCCGGGTGATGAACAAGTGCTGGTGTTTGCATACATTTGAGAACCAACGGGTGATGTCGAGTAAAAATTTGAATATTTAGATCTGTGCGACGGCGACGATGAGTTGGTTCCACTTTGAAGTCGAATACTCGTAAGTCTTTGGGACAGTAGTAGTCTGAACTGAATCGGATCAAAATTGACGCCATCTCTACCGATATTATACGGTAATTGGCTCTGATTGGAGGCGTTGTCGTCATTACCGGATGAGACCTGTTTTAGACGCATCCGATGGTTATGGAACCAATTGGTGATTGTGCGCAACGATAGGTTCAGTTCACTGGCTAAGAATTCGATGGTTGTGGTACTGGGATAGGGATCCATTGAAAATGCAACTCTTAAGGCTTCCTTCTGTTCTTCAGAAAAAAGAATTCGCGCTTTTTTAACAGCAGGAGAGCCATGAAAGGGTCGGCCTAAAAGAGTTTTTGGTGATGAGTGGGACAGGGAATCAGGCGATGTATTGAAATTGTTTGAGAAATTGTAAATATTATCGCCGAGAGGCTTGACTTGGCTTCCAATGGCTTCTTCCAAATGGGTTCGCCGTCTTTTGTTAGCCTCTCGCCTCTCATTCTTAAGAGTTTGCAGTTTTTCAATGTTTTGGGAATCGTTTAGCCATAACTGCATCCGAATGAATGGTTCGCGACCTTTGATACTAAGCATATGCCACGGCTTTGGTTTGGATAACAGTTCACTGACTGAGCCTTGAGATAATCCGAGCACTACTTCGCCAAAGATCTAATCAAAAGACAAATGCATTTAAAACAAGAGTCCAAATAATTGGTTAACAAACAAACCTTTTGGCCGATATTGTGAGCCATTAGAGTCTCTTTAATTTTTGTGGTTATACTTTGTGTGTCGAGATCAGTGGTGAGCGCCGCCATCTCATAGACCGATGGCTGTATGTATGCGAGAGATGAGGATGTGTTGCGACTGTAGTTTGAATGGCTGTGAGTACTGAGGGGTTGATTTAGACGACGAGTTAGACTATTGGATGTGTTCAACGAAGAATGAATGGCAGTCGTGGCTGAGCTGCTAATTTGATGTTCAGGTGTGGAAGTACTCGACCGATGGCCACCAGCCGTATCAGAAAAGCCTGGACTAACCGATTGTCTGCATGCGTCTGACGCTTTCACGGGTGACATCTCTTGAGCTTTGAATGTCGACTTCGCGAACGCCGCTATCGATGAACTAGAATTGATTGATGTCGGAGTGATATTGATAAGTGAACTTGGCAACACTGGACTTATTGGAGTACTGGTGCCGCCAGCAACGAAGCTGCCTGTTCGCATAAGTTTTTCGGGCGCTATCTTGTACTGAGAGGCCACCAACTTATGGATTGCATTCTCGTCCTCTAAGAACATCTTCATTCTGATGAAGGGTTCGCGTCCTTTTTGAGTTAGCATATGCCAGGGTTTGGGTCGGGCTAAAAGGTCAGACACCGAGCCCTGAGATAAACCTAATACACTCTCACCGAATAATCGCTGACTAATTGAGTATTGACTTAACTGTTCCTTTACTTTCTTAACGATGTCTTCAGTATTCAAATTGTTGTACTGATCGAACTGTTGCTGAGTTATTGGGGGTAACACTGCTTTGGCCGGTCTGTTTGGCGTCGACGGCACCGATGGTATCGATGATTGGGTCAGTAATGAATTGGTTATGGATTGCATTCTTTGGAGTGGAGAAGCAGCTGAGCTCAGGTCCTCCACTGAATTCATTCCGTCAATATTGCTATTATTAAGTATAGGACCGTTAGGTGCAGACGGAGGGGTGGATGAGATGGGTTTGTTTTGACCACTACCGACTTCGGGTTTGGGTCTGACCAAAGAGAAGGCACTCGAGTGGCGGCCATCCGCGTCTGAAGAAGACGAGGAGCCAAACGTTTCCCGTGACTCTCGAGTGCTTCCGTTCATCTGCTTCTCAGAGCGCATTCTAACGTCAAGTGGAAGGGAAGGGTCTAACAGATGAGGTATATTCATATAATTAGCGCCGTTTACCAGACCAGCAGCAGCAGCGGCCGCCGATGCAGCGGTAAAACGAACGAATAGTTCGCTGTTATTAATATTCTGTGGATGAGCACTGGCCGAAGCCATTTGAGTGAGACGAGACAGCTCCTGGTGATATATAGCCAGCGCCTGTCGTACCTCATCGTGAGTCCTATCAAATTGATTGGGATGTCTGAACCCCTCTTCAACTTGTTGTCCAAGAAGTTTGGCCAACTCTTCCTGGTATATTCGGGCCACCATTTCTTGGGGGATGTCGTCATTTTCGAATTTCCTAAGAACACGTCTGGCCAGAGCAGAGTTGTCCCCTCTATACAGATTTGCCAACACTGCGGCACTGGTTGGGGATCGTCTGTCGCTCTTGTCTTCTCTATCACTGGTATCACTATTTGCTTCGTTTTGGTTATCAATAAATTTTTCACTTTTGATTTGAATGGCATCTCCATTGAGAAGAGGGGTGGAAACTCCTCGACTACCATTCTTGTTTGGGCTCAACATAGCCCGTTGCGCTTCACTTAATATCTGAGCAATTCTTTCTTCAGCTGCCGGGTCCTCTTGTTTATAAGCGGTCGACTCTTTGCCTATTAGACCATCAAAACAAACAAATTTTATCAAAATTGAGGCCAAAAAGTATTCATCAATTGATTTGAAAATAGAAAAAGTCGTGAATTGAAAGAAATTAAATTATAAGTAATTTTCGATCAATTGTTACCTTTTCGCGGAACCATTCCTTTGAGAACATATATACAGCGCTCATCACAGGCCCAGGCGTGCATTTTTCTGTAAGAGTCTCTGCCTTTTTCAGTCAGTTTATCCCAAGGTTTGGGTTTTGACAGCAGTTCACTGACTGTGCCCTGAGATAAACCCAACACATATTTGGCGAACAATCGTTGACCGATATTATGAACGGACAGCAGTTCCCGAACACAGCGCGAGATATTGAGTGTATTGAGCGCTTCATTCATGTATTTCTCAACATTTATTCTCAGCATTTGTTGCAGTTTGTCGTAATGGGTTCCGATGGCCACATCCATGGCCGGAGAGCTTCGGGGATTGAGTCCGCTCGGAATATCCATCGCTGGACTACTACTGCTATGATGATTGATAATTGGTTCGTCGTTGCACATCATTGCTGGTGTGCTGCTGGGTGTGCCGGCACTACCCGTAGACTTAGCGTCTGCATCATCGTTTGATGTGGGCGGCGGTGACGGCGAGCCCGTTGCGTTGTTTGAACTGTTTTGATCATTGTGTTGGGCAATAATAGCCTCCCTGTGCTTAAACGCCTTGGCATATGAATTGACAATCTCTTCGCCTAACATTGAGCCAAACGTTTCAACATTTCCTAACGACTGAAACGCCGGAGGCATAAATGGTGGCACAAGATGTCGCGGCAAAGGATTGGGAAGTTCTACATTCGATGCTTTCATGGGATTATTCTCCGGCTGCAAGGCTTTTGATTTTTCGAGCAAAAACAACTCAAATGGTTTGTGATCTCGAATAACATTGGAGCCAATATGGCCTAGCTCACTCTTAATAGCTTGCAGTTCACGTTTAATGTCCTCATAATCTCTTTGTTTGTTGAGTTTCTCCTCTAAATGTTTAATAATTCTATTTTTTTCGGTCAAAATCTCTTCGAGTTGTGATATCTATAGAGAAAAAGCGAACAATAATTGAAAAATGAGTTCTAAAGGGAGGAAAAGTTGCGGCGATTAAAACTTATTGAATCAAAACTAATTAGTCCGAAATGTGGCGCACAGTATGCAAACGAACGGCCACTTCATTTGGCCCTAATCTATATAATTAAAGTTTTACACCTAATTAACCCATTCGTGTAATTATAGCCCCTCTCAGAGCGGATTCATTAAAATTAGTTAAAGATTTGGATATTAGTTGTGCCGAAAACGCCATAAGTTTTTTCGATTGGGGTTTGGGTTAAATTCAAGGGATTCATTACCTGAGCAGCGGTAGTCTCTTTGAGTGTTATTATAGTGGACTGCAGTCTATGAATGTCATCGACTAGCCGTGAGATCTGTTCCCGAAGTTAACAAATAGACAAACATTGAGTCAATTTAATTATTTTTCAGTCGAAAAAAGAAGAAAAGAATTCAATGATTAGTAAATGAAGGAAAGCAAAGAATAAATCAGAGGATGTGCTGCTCTGTTGCATAGCAAAAGCTTAAACCAAAAACCTAAGCACTACTGACTTAAGCGTTATTTTGTGTGTCAGCTCATGAGCTACTGACGGTGTATAATAAAGTGGATGTGCGGATGGATGTGGAAGTGCAGAGCTTTGCAGAACAAATATTTTATCATTGATTTTGGTGTTAGAACTAACATAAGACCAACAGATCGGTTGACATTTGTTTGCTATTGTATTGTATGTTAAGCTACTGGTAATACACTTTCGCTTTATGTCAACTTGTTTTACATGTTGTCTATCAGTTTCTAACTTTTTCTTAAAAATGTTCGCCTCTATTCTGTGTTATTCTGAGTTAAGGTACAACAACGAACCTCTTTTTCCTTGAGCGCGATGCGATTATCAGGTGAAGACGATGTGTTGGAGCCAGTAATGGCTTTTGATGATAATATATTTGTTGGCCTCCCTATTGTTGATTTATTGGAGTTTTCGTCTAAATTTGATTTTTTCATATTAACCACAGAATTGTCTTCATTTGTTGTGGACTGTGTTGGGCAGACATAAGGAAACAATGGAAACAAATATTTAGAATCTGTGCTAACATTGAATAACTTCTGCAAAACAAATAAATAATAATCAGAGGAAAATTGAAAAACAAATAAATCAAAACTTAGAAAAATAAAAGATAAAAAGTTTATCGTCTGATCAGAAATAATGTGAAATAATGTGAAGACATAACGAACGCAAAGAACAGCGAAAAATAAAAAACGAGAAAAATTCAATAAATTGTCGGTTCTGTGGGCTGTACTTCAAAGTAGTCTTTCTCTACATAAGAGATAAAGTCTTCGAACCATTAAATTGTAATCAAATGACATACAAAACGAGGCTAAACACCCTCAACAATATAACAGTAATAACAGCACTGGTAGTATATGTTGTGCTCCATTCGATTGAACAATTCTTACATCAATTTGTCTATCAATTTAGGCTAATATCACAACTAATAGATTCTAAATTCAATAAAACAATATTTAGATTTTCAGGTGGTTTTACGCAAACCCATTGCCACAGAAAATTGAGTCATTCAGGGCTTGACTTTTTTATTCGCACACCATTTGAATAATGCAGTCAATGTCCTACACTCTGTCTTACACTCTGTCCAACACTGGGAACAACTGTCAGCCACAATAGATAATAATAAGGGGATAATTGCAACCGATTTGGTCTCTTTCGAACGAAAAGTCAAAAGTATCAAGCCTATTTTTAATAAGCTAATTTGAGCTTGCAAACTATCAAAGTATAAGCTATTAAACGGCAATTTTTATCAGAAAAGTCACGATTGAAAAGTTGAGTGTCATTGAGAACTGCCACTATTGATGTGGGAAAGTTGGGAAACAAGACCTGACACAGGCTTTGGACGGAATGCTAGGCATTATTGAGGCGAACATATGGCAGTTGTTCTGTTCGTTTTGTTGGCAGAAAAAATGGCTAAATGTTTGACTGCCATTTGACTGCTTCAATATGACATAACTCATCAGTGCAACAAAAAGGCACATTTCAGTCGTTTCTTTAGTGATGGCCGGCTTTTTTAGCATAAACCGATCCGCGGCTCGCATACAACCAATGTTGTGGAACGTCAAGAGGCCACTCAGCATAGCCATCAACACACAGGCCGTTCAATAACGAATAAAATAGGTTGTGATAGAGGAGAACCGAACAGAAAGAGAGCAAAAATGTTTGACTGAATGACTGAGTGAATGAGCGCTCACAGAGAGTAAGTCAAAGCCAAAGACTTAGACCCCATCAGAAAGCAATACATGCAAAGACACGATATGCAGAGTCGGATAAAATAGATATTATATATAATATATATGTTATATTTGGCTGTATTTCTCTTCATAGCCAATATCACATCTATTGGTCTATGGATTGGCTATTAGTATATCCGGTAAAAAATATTTCGCCGCAGACGGTCTCAAAAGGCATCATAAAATTGGTGAAACATATTTTAATATACATATAGAGCTCTCCCTTTCGCTAACTTTATAATAGTTAATGATTTCCTGGCAATGACATCGTCACGTATGTACACATTTAAGCCGCTACTGGTATTGCTAGTGGTCTGCCTCTGTTCAGACAGTCTCTTCAAATGCTTCAACCGATCAATTCGTTGAGAGATTTACTCTTTGGTTACAATATAGAGGGAAAACCAAAAATCGAAATCAAGAGTATATTACATAAGACATAGAAATACATTAATAACAAAACGGTTGGCGTTCGCTATGTATTTGTGTTATCGTTATTATAAAAATACATTCATTATTATTATAAGTTTAGAGAACTGTAAGCGCACTGTAAGGCATGCCATCAGATCCTATAGGAATTGATGCAGAAATTATTAATGAATAACATATAATATAATACAAATAGTAAGGACAGGATGTTCTGCACATTCGATTACCAGTGCAATAGCTCTGAAAGTTTTACTTTAAATTACTGTTAAGAATAATTTGTTAACAATATAACAATTGAAATGCATTCAAATGAATCGCTTGCATAGACTAAGTCTGACTGACCCATTGCTGGGCAAATAGCATTGCAATCACATTGAATGAGACATTCAATTGCATTAGCATTAGAGTGAAAGAGCACTTTATGCGTTATATAATGTTGTGCAGTGCTGTGCAGTGCGTGTCTGATTAAAATAAAACTTTTAAGAGTATACTTGACTTATAGTTCAACTACTAATGAGTCAAAACTTTGCTTCAAAATCATATAACTATTTGCAAGTATTGCTCACATATTTAGTTAACATTCTATAAGTGCTTGCAATACAACCACAACTTGTGCTTCAACTCTGCACTCATTCTCACACATACATTACATCGGTGATGCTGAGGCACTGATGTACCGGTGCTGAACACACATATTTTACAATATTTCTTAGGATGAAATATTGTGCTGTCATAGTATTTCACTGAAACATAGTTAGAGAAACTTTCACTACTTTTCTGCCAGTTTTGTGTATTCAAAAAATAATTTGCTGTTAAATTGTAGTTAAACTCAGCCCTAAGACTACACTCATGTCTATCACTCCATATTTGTTTTCTACAGATTTCTCTATGTTTTTACAGTCAGACATACACTCAGTGTAGACAATATTTTTAACAGAAATACAAAAGTGAAAGTAAGAGAAGAGAAAAGTCTGACTTAAGAGTGAAATAAGAAAATTTAATTTAAAAATGTAGCCTAACTTCTAAGTGACGTCAAAAAAGCAAAAAAGTGAAAAGTCTTTGGATTTTATTTCATTTCTGTTTTTTCTCATAATTCCTAAAAAACGAATTAATATTTTGCTTTTGATTTGCGCTGAGATTTAAAACATTTTTATTGCACTACAAGTTTGCGGACTTCATCTCTAAAAACAAAGACAAAGAAGAATGAAATGAATAAAACAGAAGAGAAGATGGAATGCCTGTTCTCACCAAATGAATACCTTAACTATTTTTTGGAGGATATGATAAAAGGCTAATAATATATCAGTAATGAGGAGAATAAGAGAGAAATGTGTGAATGAGTAGAAATGAGATATGATTTGATAGCGCACTGCATAATAAAGCAGATGATTATGTTTTGCGGTTAAATAATTATTGTTAGTCTCATCAGTATTTTGCAAAAGAAGAGACAAAAGGCCAGAGCAATGTTTTATGGGATACTGTGTATACATGCATATAATATGACCATTGTCTCCATCACTGGTTGTGCTCTGTTGTCTCTGCGATACGCTGCGACACAATACATCACTATTAGACAACAGAGTGTTATTTGTGAGTCTCTCTCTCTCCCTCTCCCTCTCTCTCTCTCTCTCTCTCTCTCTCTCTCTCTCTCTCTCTCTCTCTCTCACTCACTCACTCACTCACTGACAACAACTATGAAAATGCATTGAATGGCATACAATCCATATATTGCTTATATGTATGCCTTATGGCTCACAACTTGAAGCAATAATGTATGGAATATATCGTTTGAATAGATATCAAAGCTCTACACAAATAAATTAACTTTACTTTCTGTTGGGATGAAAAGATTATTAATTTTTAGCGTTTAAAATCTCTCTCTCTCTCTCTCTCTCTCTCTCTCTCTCTCTCTCTCTCTGCCTCCCTGTGCTCTCTCTGGAATGCATTATTCGGATGAGCGAACATAAAGTTTAAAAAGTATTGCAAACGTTTAATACATTAAAACTTTGGCTCAAAAGCTATCGAATAGTCACAAGAAGTATATATTCTGACCAAACGGAGCAAATGCGATGCCATAAGTCAACTACGACTAGAGCTCATAGTCATAGTATAGTTCATAGAAGACATGAGCGCTCGACATATCACAGACCAGAGTTGTTAATCGTTATTAAGGGGCGCTGCTATTAAAGCCCAGTTAATGAATATTCATGAGCTAACGAACCCAATACACAAAACGATGCCAAACGATACCAGAGCTGAAGACAACGTCGAATAAGTTTATACATTCAATGAACAGATTATTAGTGAAAGAAACAAAAGACAATGAGATGACAATAGAGAGAGAATCCGAATGGCAACCGACCAAACAGTCTGAGCCTTAACTGGGATTAAATGTTATAATAGAGAAATGAGGCGTAAGAATCACTAAATATTAAATACACTAAAGCTTTACCGCTAACTAAAACTCAAAACTCCAGAGTTTCAAATAGTGTTCAGTTTTGCACAACTAATACACCATTTATTTACTCAAATATAAATATATGAACAAATGTGACGTTCGCTTAATTGTCATTTACCTAAATTATTATTATTATCAGTTCACCAGAATATGAGTTCATTATAATATTCTCTTGGTTTTGACTCCAGTAGAAAATCAAAATTAATCTGAAAGGGATTACTCAGTTGGCCGAACATCTCAACACGAAATCTCAACGAAATTGCAAACATTTACTCATTTTAATTAACATTACTCTCATTTTCTTATTTCAATCACATTTTAGACTCAAAATATGGTCTCTTCTCCTGAATTAAACATAATTTTTATATTTTAATCTTCAGTACAATTGTATTCATTTTTTCCGGGTAATAATCATTGCAAAAAAGAAGAGAATATAAGGGGTTCGAGTCATTTATGCCATCAAATCGAGTAGAAAGTTTCAAACAAAAAACATTGAAGAAAAATTTGATTCTTGTTTTGAAGAATCTTTGTGCAAAACAAACTTATG
>JAQFXL010000509.1:0-20027 GCA_034693445.1 Edwardzetes edwardsi
ACACACACACACACACACACACACACACACAATGACTAGCACACATTTTGCCAAACATAAAATCAGTTAAGAAAGGAAGAATTTTTCCAAAAGTTTCAATATTTAATCAAAAATTATCTCAATTATCACCAAATTATTACCAAAAGTAGATAATTAGAAATACTTGTCATTTGATTTATCAAATTCACTATAATATGATCTGTAAATCAATAACCTTTTGGTTTCTAAAATCTTCATCACATTATCATTTCTTAAAGAAAATATACAATTGAAAGTGATTTTGATATAAAATCAAATATGAAGCTAAACATCTCTGTATTGATATAAAATATATTCCGTATACAATATCAATGACATCAAACAAGTGACAGGTCTTTGAATTTCATTAAATCTTTTGATTAACTCTGAAATGCATTCGTTGTGTGTTTTCAACAGAGGGTTAAAAAGTTTTCACTCTTTTCTAAGGAGATTAAAGTAAAAGAGCTTTGAGTCGAACTATTGCTCCGCAAGTAATTCATTGTGAGCTCAGTATATGATGTAAAGGCTTGCACTGACCATATAATGTATGGCTGTTTTGCTATAACGGATGGACATTTCTTTGGGCTCACATACAGCGATGATAATGATCTGATATTCTGCGCCAGGCATTAGTTTTGTCAAATATATTGGAGGTATGGCCTGGTGTAGTGTCGATCCTGACATTTCTCATTATTGCATTTTCTTATGATGTATTGCTATTCATCTTTGGATGCGATGTATTTCTGGTGAAAAACTTGCATTTCTTGTATACCATTCTTTTTGGACATCTAATTAAATAATACCATCGATTGCTAGGCTCTGGCATATGCAGCACAAGTCCTTAGATTCACTTCATTGGCATTTTATCTGTTGCTTAGAGTCAGTGCTCTCATAGTTATTCACAGACTCTATTCGTTTGCTATTCCTCTTGAATTTGATTTGAAGTTAAACTAATTTAAACATAAAATTCAAAACGAAAACACATCCAACCATTAAATTAAGAAACTTTTAGCTTCTCTTCTACTCAAACAAAACTCATCTCTTATTCAGAAAGAGTTCTTCGAATCGATGTTTTGTTAGTACTTCCGATTAATATCAAACTTATGGTTAGATTTTCTTCTAATTTATTTCAAGGAGAGATTTGTTGTGCAATCAGTTTTGAGCTAAAATTACGTTTGAGTTTTTCGATCAATTCATACATTAATTATCTTTCAGTCATTTTTATAAATTCAGTTATAATTAGAATCTGTTTGTCTTAAAATCAATGAAAATCCCAATTAATGAATGTCTCGATAGTTATAATTAAATCAAAAAATAAATGGCAGACAATGTGTGAGAAGTAAATTGGTTTTCGTATAACTTATTTATTTTTAATACTTGTATTTAACGTTAATTAAAATGAATGACTCTCTTAAGACCAGAATCCCGGCGCTCTTCTCCACAACTGTGTGTTTAGAGGAACAAACTTTGGAAAGGCATTACTTTCTAATAAAAGCTCATTAACTAAATGTTTGTATTTTTCATTAAACTAATAACAAAAGCGTGTATTTGAGAAATACTTATATTCAAGTGTTCGTTGTATTCGCCGTTCAATTGCTTTCACTTTCGATTAGATTTTCATTTTATTCAATATTATTATTATTATTATTGTTCGGATAGTTTTACCGAATTTATTAATTACGACAAATAGTGAGTCCAGTGCTGAAGAGCTGAACCGACATAATGGAAGATATAATTTCATGTATTAATAACAATAAATGTCAGGTGCAGTCAAATAGTGATAGTGTTCAGCAATTTTTACTCGTTATGACCACTGGTATTGTGGTTTTTTGGAGAAGCGGTTGCCAACAATTGTGAGCACTGGTCGCTCAGCACTACTTATTGTTAGTCTTTGTCAGAACTTGTTATCGAAGTTCTGTTCTTCCATATCGTGTACTTTAAGTCGTTTTCTTTGTTAAACACTATTCCGATGCCTGAGTTGATGACATTTGCGCTGCTCTGCCGTAAAACGAAGAGGCATTTGACAGCAGAGCACAAACACAATCATAATTTTAGTGCTACTCGTCTTCACTTATGCTTCACTCCGAATGAATAGCTTCTCTTCACTTGGCTTTCACTCATCCCTACAATACTGTTAGCCCTGACTTGACTTTAGATCTCATCTCATTTGGGGAATCGTTTTACACTCCAATCGTTGTGAAGATACCCAACGATTGTATTTATAACACAATTTCAGAGAACAGACAATGCTTTTGAGAGTTACCTAAAAATTAATAAGTTCTGAAGTGTACTACTGTCCACACAGACAACGGATACCAATACATACCATTCAGTGCAACACAGAACTACTTGTATTCAATCATAAGGTTTCAAGAATTACATACAAATTCTGTTCAAACTTTTTATAAACTTAAATATGAATTAAGTTAAGAGTCGAATGCTTTCCAAAGGATATTACAATAAATTTTAGGGATTATTCACAAAATAACGACTTTTAAAATAAATTTTCTCTGTTTTTAATGGCATTTCTTTGGAGCTTAAAGTAATTCCTTGGAAATTGATTTTGAGCTGTAAAATGTGGGAAATCTTCAAATTGTTAGTGAGTTTGATGTGGTTTAGTTCGTGACATTAATACCGTTCCCGAGTATTAGTTTTGTGCGAATCCTTTGAATGAATGCAAAAATAATTTGACGATTCATATCATATGTTCTCATTTTGACAATAAATTGCATTCAATTTTTCGTGTCTTTTGTGTGAGTGGGCACCCGATTGCTAACAAGCTTTTCATTCTGATCTCACAGTTCTGTTTATCGTTCAATTCTTTTGCACTTTTCTTGTCTATCAATCTGTGGACTCGTTATCGGCTCTTAGGAAGAATTTCTCTTCGTTTAGGAGGGAAACGAACGCTGAGTCGAAAGTCAAAACTATTTGTCGGTCTCTCCAACTAATGACTCTATGCTTTCGTTTGTCTACTATTCTGTGAACGTCATGTTCATTATAAAAGAGTGATAATTGACTCCTTTTCTCTGTATTTTCTTAGCAAACCCTTGCCTTAAATCAATTTCTTATCTGCTTTTGATAACAAATTTTAAATCATTTCTAACTATTTTAATGACTCGAAACAGAAACCATTCAAATACTGACAAATTGATTGTGAATTCAATACAAACCCCTTTAGGAATAATTCACGTTTTTCGGGGAAATTCATGAAAATTTTAGATAAAATTGAGAAATCATCACAAAGAGTGACCTGATTTCCAATAAATATAAGCAAACAATTTTTGATATTTTCAATTTTGCAATCAGTTTATTCAGTTCAACACAAAATCAATTTAAGAAGTGATGCTTAAAATCCTTCACTGACTTTACATTGGAGTCAATCAATGATTTCTATTGATTTTCACCACAATTTTAACATTGAATATAAGCTTTTAATTCTAAAATATATTTGAATTTCTCACCCAACAAAACGTGAGCTAGTTTAATTTCAACCCTGTTTAATTCAATTTTCACTCAATATAATAAATATTCAGTGCATTTTCAGTTATGACCTGAAAGTGTAGCGCAGAGCCTATCTTTATGTCAGTGATCCGAAGCATATTGTTGTTGTGTATGTCTGCTGAATGTATATAATTACAGCCATAGACTAATCCTTTTATAGTACTCGTCAATGTCTTGAGTGGAAATGCTGTCGGAGCACATAAATTTGGTTTCGAAATAATGCCTTTTTGGCTGAACTGATCCGAGAATATCTGGTTTCGGCTAAAGTTTATTACATTTATAAATAATATCACAAACACAACACAACACAACACAACACTCACTCTTATTTCAAATGATATGTGCGATCACTTACTATAGTATGTGATACAAATTTCTTACGATTTGTGTCCTCAGCTGCCCCTCAACTCAAACATATTTACTCATTATGTCCTTTCACCAAATGTTGGTTTCAAATTATTCGAGTCCTGGTTAGTTCTATTATCATTTTTAGTGGACATTATAGTCTTAATGCAATTAACGTCAATTAATTAAAAATAATCCCAACATTACTTAAATTCTAATACTTTCATGAATTTAAATCTTTTTTAATGTTTGAGAATAACTGCTATAAAATATTTATATTTATTATGTAATAGAAAAGCAAAACATATTATGCGAGTAAAAAGTGAGCCATTTATTTGCATTTTGGCCACAAAATCATTTATCTCCGTCTCTTTGAATGCAAATATTTGGAAATACTATCGAAAGATGGGTTTCACTGCTATCGTATGCAAAACACTATTACAACGATTTTGAAAACTTTCTAAACTTATCCTCGTTTTTAGTGATAAATTTGCTGCCAAATACCTTTGAGAACAAAACAGAATAAGAGTTTGCTTTACATTAATTATTAGCTCTAGTATCTTATTTGTTAAGTCTTATAGTCCGTGTCGTTAGTTCTGTGCTGTTGTTCTTTTGTCCTTTTCGATCAATTAGTCGGTGCTGTCATTGCCAGCAATGATGTGACACAACTTGTATAGCAGTGATAAATAAGGTCAATATGACTGGCATTAAAAGAGCCGATTAATTGAATTTAATTAGTCATCGCTTTTCAAGTGATGCAAATTACCTCTAAGACTGAGCTATAGATTCAAAACTAAACATTTATTTATTAAATCAATGATTTGAGGCTTAACTACAATAATGTCGTTCATAACAAAGCATTTAATGAATAAATTAGCGGATATTCAAACTTGTATTGAATTCCAGATCGAAATTCGACCCAAAGTTATGTCATAACTATTCTATCAATGATTTGATTAAATCTCAAAAATTTTATTCAAAATATTTTCATATGATTGATATGAAACATAAAAATATTATCCAATAGTTTGAGAGTTGACCCAAGAATATCTCAGAGATTGAATTTGTGTGAATCGATAGACCATTGTTTGGATCTGTTTTCCAACTGAGCGTCTGATCAGAATTGATAAGAATGTGTCTATAATTTAATGACCTGAAGTGCAACAGCTGTTAGTCGACGCAAAAAAGATGACACAAACGTATAACGAATACGTCTTTTGCATGAATAACACAAATAGGAATGAATGTGTTTTATATTTGAGCACAGAATAGCTACCGGCAAGTGTTATATCTCTAGGATACTGCTGCAAAAACATTGAATCAAAAGCAATCTACTCTTGCACTAAATTGAAACTGAATTTGTATTATTAGACGCAAGAATTTACAGAGAATTGGATGAAATATTCAGAGCTCTGAAAATCAATTTCAACACTTCTAACATAAAAATCGATTTACAAAACATTCACTCAAACTGTATTTCTTACAGTTTATCAATTATCTTAGTCATTTGATTGTTTAATGTCCTCTGAATTCACTTTAATCAAGAGTAACTTTCCACAACTAAATTGATCATGCAATAAATAGAATTAAAAGGATTTGTTGTGAAATTGCAAAATATTCTCTCCGATAAATTATTTATATTTAGGCAAACATTAAGCAATTTATAAGTTGTGAGTCGTTTATAAGTTGAGAAGAAAATTGCAATCTATTCAGTATTATATGACAGGTCAGGTGTTTGTCGATAGTGCTGTCGTCTCTCATATGGCGTCAGATTGTATGTGAATTATATAACTTATTTGATCTTAAATTCTATGCATCACTTCCTTCGCTGAAAAAAAATCTCATTCAGAAGTAGATACAGAGAGCACTACAGCACTGGTATATCGCAAATAATTTGCATATCTATATATATATATACTAGTATAACTTTATTATGCAATGAATTTGTGCTCAGTTTGAGTTAGAAGAGCAAAGAGAGGAGTATGTTATCTTGCAAGACACCAGCCTCGACACCGGTACAGAATAGTGGCCAAGACGCATAACTTTGATTAATGATGTGTTCATTGCTCTGATCAATGAATACTTCATATATTGCTTATTCTCTTAGTATTAATACATAAAACAGATAATAGACTGAGTCATTCACTACTATCGCAAAGAAGAGCCAAATCTCTTATATGAAAGTCACTTATTGTCGGTCTTATGGCAAAAGCCATCACTTTTTGACACTCAGTCTCAACTGATTTGTGATTCAGAAATCCATGAGAGAGGCGACCACATAGTCATTATATTTTGTGCTTTCATTCATTTAAGTATTTCTCATATGTTCTTAATATTCTGTTTTATAAGATATCGTCAACACTATTGATGTTTGAAATTACTGACTATTTATCAAAAATAATTGCTTTGAATTTTTATCGCATTATTTTAGTTTTGTGCACAAATAGGCTGAAAGTTCCAAGCTGTGATTGTCCAAACGCAATTCTTGTGCATTAGATACCAAGAACTGTGTGTGGACATCAGTGCTCGGACACAAATTATCATCCAAGCTAACATTTCATTTGAAAGTTTATTAAAAAACATTAAGTTATTCCCACAAAAGACAAATGAATTGAAAATTGTATCACTAGAATAAGAGATCAAAATCTGGGCTTCAATTCTGAGAATAGAGGGGAGAGAGAGAGAAAGAGAAAGAGAAAGAGAAAGAGAAAGAGAGAGAGAGAGAGAGAGAGAGAGAGAGAGAGAGAGAGAGAGAGAGAGATGTCATCAGATTTTGCTATTCGTAGCTTTTAAATGACTAAACAAAGAAAGGAAAACATCTGTTACTATCGAGTGATGTTTTTTGTCCTCTAAAGATGACTGTCTGTCAGTCCCTCTCAAAGTGTGTCAATCTATCGAATGAATATCAAAGGCTCGAAATAAAATAAAAATTTAACTGAAAAACATCACAACTCTTAACATTGACTTTCAATTACCACTTTTGTAGCCTTTTTATTGATTTTGAATCCGATTTATCCAAACAAATGATTTATTCGGAATTGTTTGCTAAGATTATATCGATTATTCTGTTTTATGTAATAATTTTCAAGTATTTTCTTACATTATTTTTGTTTCTGAATTGTATTAAAATAAGAGAACAATATTTAAGTCTGTCCTAAAAAATCAATTTTTCTGGACTTTAGTATATATTGGGAAACAATTCTATTTATTTGAACTCAAAATACATTTTGTGTCAAATTTTTGTTTTTCTTTCAAATTCGACATTATTTTCGTTGAAATTATGTCAGAAAACATGTTATGAAAGTATGTGTTGAGTGTTGGCCTCACTTATTATGAAAGAGAAAACATTGAGAAGTTTTAAGCCATTGATCGCTGATTTCGAAAGAATTAGAATTATTATAAAAGTATTGTAATAATAAAATGAAGAGAAAATTGAGCTCAAAAAGTGTATTGAATAGAAAAATAAGTTATGAGTGAAAGAGTGATGAGATGTTGAGCTCTACTTCTTGCTTATCATCATATTTATTGATAGTCGAGTGCAGAGGCAGAAGTGGTGGATGTGTCAGAGCGAGTACGACGAGTGCTATGCCTTTCATGGCATAGATATTAAACTGCATTTTTCCGTCCAATGCATCCATTGTTATTCGGGATAACTTTTATCAGTGAAAATAGAATATATTAAAGGCATTCATATTTTACATCCATTGATTCGGTGCACAAAAAAATAGTTTTCCGCCACTTCTTCATTCATTGAAATAATCACTTTTCACGACTGTATTGAAATCTACTTCTCTTCTCTCCAATGAAAATAATGATAACAATATTGAAATAATGAACAAATGAATAGCTTTAGAAAATTTTTAATACTTTTTGTTTGCAAACAAATTATTTATATTCGGCTAAATCTCAGCTTCAATTCGTTTACTCAATAATAATCGCATTTTTGAATGTTATTAACTTTTAAATTTTTTCAATAAAACCAAATATTCATCATAAATATAATCAGACAAGTAGTTTGAAAGAAAATTAAACTATCTAACTTCAAGAGTTAACTGAACAAAACTGTAAAATGTATGGGAAAGTATACAGCTTTACTATAAAAATGGTAACTTGCTTAGGTATAAACATTTTTTTGCTAGTTTTTGTAATATAACTAATAGCTATTTTAATTAGAAACTCAACAGATCTTAATTAATCACAGAATATATTATTTGAATGCACTTAAAGAGCACTTCCTTGCAATACATCAGTAATTAGTTGCGAATGCATTGAAATGTGATGTGTTTTATAATCAGCTGTTTTTTAAATCAAAATAATTATCAATTTAATTGTATTAAACTTCAATTAATCTGTTTATTTATTCCAATAATAGCCATAAATTTGTTCCGGTTGTAAGCTGTGATTGTCCAAACGCAATTCTTGTTCAATTTGAATCCAAGAACTGTGCATGGACATCAATGCTTGACCTCAAACTAACTACTGATTCATGGACTGGATAATGATTAGAGGAATTCGAAGATTAATTGAAAACCTGATAATTACTTTCTTCAAATTCAATGTTTGAGTCAATACTTAACTTTTGATGATTTTTTCTTAATATAAATAACAAAACGATAATATTTTAAACATTTTTATTAAATATTTTAGTTTCGATTGATTTCAACACAAACTTCAACTTTAATGAAGTATTTGAATGACTCAACGAATAGATTAAAACTTTTCTGTAATAGTTATTGTATTGAATAAACTTTAGACTAAAGTTAACTTTAAATGTCTTTTAATGAATCAATAAATAAAGTAATTTTCAATATGTTTCCAACGATTATATCGACGAAACTCAATACTGAATTACATGACTCCTATTGCTATGAATACTCATTTATTCTGAGCGTTACTCAGAATTAAGTCAAGTCTACTCTAAATTGTAAATTATTTTCCAACAAAAGAGTGATTAAATCATGTTTTTGTGCAGTTCTTTTTCGTGGTCTTTAGTGGAAAATTGATTTGAGGGACAGGTATTCCATTCCAATAGCCCTATGAGTGAAATTCAATCCGATTAGTCGATTCAGCGGACAATTTATGAATAATTCAATTAATATGATTACCGGAAAGCGTTCACCCGATGATTGATTGCATTGCATCGATAGTGGGGCCGATTTATAGAATCTGTTCAGGAATTCTGCTCTGTTTGGGTTCCAATCAATTGACTTAAAATTTTGTGCAACACTTCTATTATTGGATGTCATTTGTGACTCTCTTTGATCCATATAATGAAAGTATGCGCTCAGGTATTGAGTGTCGACTGAACTCTTACAAACTTCGAGATTTGTTTTTGGATAATAATGCAAATAATTGACACACATTTCATCGCTGATAGCGTGTCCTCCGAGTGTTATATTAGTCCTATTTGTGGTCAAATAACGACATGTATTGATGAGAACATCTCCCGGAAAGATATCGACTTTTCGCTTCAATTTTCTGATCTCTTGAAAGTGAGGGCTGTAGTGGTTATCTCTGTTCACTTCAGGTAATTCTACGCCACCTCTAATGTGTTGCGTCCAGACTCGGACTCCTGTCAGATGTGTATGCAGTTGAGAAGCGAATATTGTTATGCCATAAGCTGGTAGTGAAGCTCTGGTACATTCGGATGTACAGAAACCGGATAAATCAAATGAGGACTGCTTTGGAGGGATTGAGTTTTTGTCGCTGTATTCCAGTCCGACTTCAAGAACCCCCGCATCGTGTGCTCGCAATTTATCGGTGTAATAGATTCTTACACCGGAGCTGTCGATCCAATCATTTTTCTGCTCCGGATTATTGTAATGGATTTCAAGCATAACATAAAGAGAATAATTTTTGCCTCCAATCGGAAGCCCCGCTTCTTTGGGATATGACAGCGGCTGTCGAAAAGGGAGAGTCGTTAAGTTTTGAAGTGAAAACATTGATGAATTTCTAACCCCTGCTCCCATAGCCCAGGCGGCAATAACTCGTTTGCAATTGTCCAAAATTGTTGGCTTTTCTGATGCAAAACAAGAGCCGCTCCACTCTGGCAACTCTTCTCCTGATGACACTTCGCAATGGAAGAGTTCCATGTGATGGACCTCAACATACCATTTAAATTATTTTTTCTCATAACAAATGATCTGAAATACAAACCAGAGCTTCATTGCCATCCTGTATAACAGCTTCATATTGAATGACGTGGTGCTTATTCTCCAATTCTTGTGGTAACCGATGGCATCGACACCAGTAAGTTGTTTCAGCGCTCGGAACTATCACCTCTTCATTTAGAAGTTCAACCATTTTTGTAGTTATAGACAATTTTGGTAAGACTTCCAACTTTTTAAGCAATTGAATCCTTTGGAAACCATGCTTAAAGTCTGTCAATCGAATTCCGTCCACTCTGGACAGCGGACCCTTTCCGGTGGCATAAACTATATGAGTTGTTCCATCCTTTCAGACATAATAGTTTGCGTTTATTTTAAAGCTATCAAGTTATTTATGAAATTTTTTCTATCGTTTGTTTTATAAAATACATAATTAGATGAATACCTCGATTACATAGTCTTGAGGATCGCAAGTATCGAAATCGCGATGATATGCATATCTGATTACTTTTCCTTTCTTTTTGAGACTCACGAGTTTGCAATCATTTGATTCTTCGTCAACGAAAACAAAGCTGTTCTCATCTGTATGTATGTCCTCAATATTGGGGCAAAAAAGATGAAATTTAATCTCAAAAAATTAAGAAAATTTCTATCAAACGAATTATTCAGAAATTTCCAAATTTTAATAATTTTAGCCATAAGTCAAAACAACATTATTAATGCCTTACTTGAAAATGTAATTTTCGTTTCCTATCGGACCACAGAATGCAAAGATCTGCTCCAAACAGCTCTCCGTAATCGGAAAACCCGATTGCAAACCAGTCGTAATCGTTGTTTAAAACGGTTCTGATCTCAAGCGTAAGACTTTCTGATTGGTAGTCAATAGTCCAGAAAAGACGGTGAAGATTGTGAGGATCGAGTCCTATTTGAAACGAAATGTCATTTCCAAGCGATTGATTTTTAGAGTCTTCGTAGCCATCGATGGCATTAAAATTGAAATAAAATAATATAATAAGCGGTGAAAACATAATAATATTAAAAATAATTAATAAACGAATCGTTTTTATTTGAAGATTTCGATCGACTTTTATGTGAGTTAAACACCGATTAACTAATGAAGAGCTGAGTCTCATATAAAGTCAACACTTCTTCACCACTTTGTGAGCGACGAAAAATCTTTTTAATAAAACTAAATGAATGAGTAAATTGTTTGGCCATCATCTCAAATATTTATGGCTTTCACCAGCTATCAAACGGGAATAACCAAGATTGATAATTCATTGATGAATTCGACGAATTTTCATCAGAATTTCATAGCAAATAATAAGAAATCGAAAAAATCGTTCTTGACCAGGTTCATTTCGCAAGCTTATGGTGAGAAAGTGTCTGAATTTGTAACCAATTAAACCAAAAATTATTCAAATATTTTGCTGGTTATGATAACTTAAATTATATTCAAAACTCTTCAGTAATTTCATTGGTTTTATCTAAAATTTACTTTATTTTCACTGGTTTTGAATGCTTGTGTTGAACACCCGGTCCGCCCGACTTAACCAAAGTTATAAACGCTTTATTGAAGTGATTATGAGAAGAGGTATTAGTTTTTTAATAAATGACCAAAAATTCCTTCGATATTGAATTCAGAATTCCTTTCAACGCTTCTCTTTGAGAGTCAAATATTTGTCGATTGCTTTGCATAGCCTTCACAACAACTCCGGAGAGAATTCAGAAGGAATTCCATAAATAAATAGATTATTTAATTTTTCTTCACTTCGAGACTCATTAAAACCAAGAAATCATTCAATTATTTTCGCCTTTTTTATTAATTAAGAGAATCTCATTTGTTCTCAAATTAAGACTAAATTCAATTCAATTCATGATTTCTTTGTCAACCATTCAGTAAATTATAGAGAATTCTAATTTCCCCACTTATTAATGACAAAACTAGCACGCTTATATTGATTACATAGCAGTCAATTAATTACAGCTTATATTTTATTCAATGAATTAATAATTAATTCTCAAAGTCTTTAATGTAAGAAAATTAAGTCAAAAGTTGAGGAAATCCACAAAAATTCATATTAATTATAATAATTATATTTTTCAGTAAAACAAATAATGGATTTGTCTTTCAAAGCGATATTTCCGCCAATTATTTGTATTTCAAAGAAAATAGTCTTAAAGTAAGTGAAATAATATTAATTTCATATCATTTGAACTAAAATGAGATAAGATTTCACTTAAATGTTAATCAATAAAACATACGATTTATCGAAATATATTAAAAACGTTTCCATTTGTAGGAAGAAATTGAGTTTTAATTAAACAAAAAATACAGAATTTAAACAAAACGAGTGTCGGATATAACGCCCGAAACCATAAAAAATATTTCAATTGAATTAAAATCAAAAAATTTGATAAAAAATTACGAAAATATCCAAAACTTATAAGTAATTAAAACAAATATTCTAATCGAAGACATTTAAAGAATGAACGGAACAATTGCTTTACGACTTCGGGGATAATTTGGAAACTCTTTCTTATAGTTGCGATGTTTGGCCAGAGCCCAGACCGCCATTTGATAGAAACCGGCGACTGTGAACATTCCGGCCGGTAAGCATTGGGTCATTACTGTGAACGCTGCCCACGAATACCACTCATAAGCATAGTTAGGACAGGACACCCAGTTGAACAGCAGAGTGAAGGGATTGCTGGTCGGCATCGGGATCTTACGCTCGTGAGTACCGGCTGGTCGTAGGTTTCGAAGCGCCAAATGAATCGATAGGTTTCCGAATTCGAACAAAAGGAATGCCATCAGCGATGAGTAGACTTGAAGGCGACCCAAAAACGGTTCGGTATAGAGCGGGTGATTCACATAATAGCCGATATAGAAGGCAAACCCCCAATAATAGGCGCAGTTCTTGAATAAGTTCATTATAGGCATTGTCGAGTGTGAGAACCGGTGAACGAATAGGGTTTCCAACAGACGTTTGCTGTAATGGATTGTCCAACAAATGGCGGCGATATGTGTGACATAACTTATTGGAGCGTTTGCTTTGTGGCCATACAACCAAACCGGTCGCGAATATGATATCATATACGCCATAATTGGTCCGAAATACTCCCATAAGAAGACTGTCTTCCATCCGATCTGAGGACCCAAGTCTTTGAGATATAGATTGCGACCATTTTTCAAGTCCAGAGTCTTGAGGACGACGTCATCGCTCAAAGTCTTTCCTCTCGATTCCAATCGAAGTGCTTGTCTTTCGGGATATAATGAGTTCTTTTTGCGGTGAATGGCTCTCTTCACGTCAATTAGCTTTGAATTGGGATTGATTTCAGTCAAAGTTGCGATCACTTTAGAGTCAGAGCCGGCTTTCAAAATATCTAAATCCATGGCCACAACTGATTATCTACTGATTTACGTCTGATTTTATTCGAGATTCAAATGTAAAACAACAGGAAAACTATGCTTTCGTCTAAATTTGCGAATAAACCCAAATAATTATTAAACGTTATATTAAAGGACAAAAAATTAGAAATTTCCTCAAAATTAAAATAAGAGACAATTCATGCGAATAATCAAATCGATGGCAAAACTGGTGTTCAATGAAATCAGTGTTTCGTTTGGAAAACCTGTCCTCTAATGACAGACATAACAAACATTCAATAATTAGACAAATTGTCTGCAAATGTATTGACATTTGTCACAAATATCCATTGCTTTTGAGCTCAACTAAAGTCTAAGACATTTAGTCCATATAAATGATAATAATTCCTAATAAGTCTTCATTTAAATGTAATTTCGTTTAATTGTCATTTAATCGGTGGTTAACATTAGAAGGACTCAAAAATAGGGGATTTTAATGAGTGAACAGAAAAGTAATGTCGTGTTTGGATGTCATCAGATGTGACTCATATTCGGGTTGTTTTGACCGAAAGGAGGCGACACTTGAATTGTGTGTAAAAAGAGTGTAAATATTGGGTTCATTTGACTGACATTTGTGTCGATAATCACATAAACCACTAAAATGGCTCTCAAACTTCTGGTCGGCCAAAGTACGTATTGGATCAGATCTGGTGATGAATTATTCACTCAATTTGTGTGCTATAGAGATAATCAACGATGTGGTCAGAGTGGTCAGGAAGAAAGGCGAATGGAAAGTGTTGATTGTGGACACTTTGGGAATGCGAATGATATCTTCTTGCACCAAAATGCACGAAATCGCCGCCGAAGGCATCACTATTGTCGAAGATATCGGCAAAAAGAGAGAACCGTTGCCTAATATGGAAGCTATTTATTTGATTTCTCCGACAGATAAGGTTTGAAGACTTTTATCGACTTTCATTTAACTTAACACTCGTTTCACCGAAATTGTTGTCTCATTTGTGGCAATCGGTCTTTCATTGCACTGCTCTCCTCTTCCTAACCATTTCTTTCATTGATCTTTGAATTGTCTTATCTATTGATGTGTTTGTCTAACGCTTAATCTTTTAAATGTCTTTCTCGTTGTCTAACCCCTTAATTATCGACGGGTTCTCAAAATGACTACTAATTGTCTAATAAATGACAGGAAGTAAGTGTTGTTTCGATCTTTTATTTGTTTTTGATTTGCTATCAATTAGTTAACATTCGTTTCACACAAATATATGTTTGAAGTAATGATGGAATGAGTCATTGAATACTCCCCTCCCTCTCAGTCCTTATCTATGAATCATATAAAATCTAATCGAAGAACAAATGTCTAATTGATTCTTGTTTACTATCAACAGTCGATTCGACTCTTACAACAGGACTTCTTGAGCTCTCGTATCGCGCTCTATAAGGCGGCGCACGTCTTCTTCACTGAGTCGTGTCCAGAAGAGCTGTTCAATGAGTTATGTAAGAGTCCCTGTGCTAAGTATATAAAGACCCTGAAGGAGATCAACATAGCATTCCTGCCTTATGAGTCGCAGGTCTTCTCTTTGGATTGTAGCGAATCGTTTCACGTTTACTACAATCCAAGCAAACAATCGCAACGAACGGCAACATTGGAACGATTAGCCGAACAGGTGGCCACCCTTTGCGCCACTCTCGGCGAATACCCTAATCTTAGATACAGATCTGATTACGAGAGAAATGTAGAGTTGGCTCAACTCATACAACAAAAACTGGACGCATATAAAGCCGATGAGCCGACTATGGGTGAAGTCAGTCCTCATTCGATACTATTTTACAAATGATTGCAATCTTTTCTTTTCTCAAAGGGTCCGGAAAAAGCCCGCTCTCAGCTCATGATTGTCGATCGGGGACTCGACGTCGTGTCTCCGCTTTTGCATGAGTTGACATTCCAAGCGATGGCTTACGATATGTTGGAAATCGAGAACGACGTCTATAAGTTTGAGGCCGCGTCCGGTAACGAAGTTCGGGAGAAAGAAGTGATTCTCGACGAAAACGATGAGATTTGGGCTGAACTGCGTCACCAACACATCGCACTGGTCTCACAAAACGTGACCAAACAGTTGAAGAAGTTTGTTGACAGCAAACGCATGAACACCAACGACAAGACATCGCTGAAGGATTTGTCTCAAATGATCAAAAAGATGCCGCAATACCAGAAAGAGCTGAGCAAATACTCCACTCATTTGCATTTGGCTGAAGACTGTATGAAACGATATCAGGGATACGCAGACAAGTTATGCAAAGTGGAACAGGACCTGGCGATGGGCACTGACGCCGAGGGAGAGAAGATAAAGGATCCGATGCGAAACATTGTACCCATTCTTCTGGATCAGGCGGTCGGCATTTTCGACAAAATTCGGATAATTTTATTGTACATTCAGTCGAAAAACGGTATTTCGGAAGAGAATTTGGCCAAATTGATCCAGCACGCACAGATACCTCCCACCGACAAGACTATCATCACAAATATGTCACATTTAGGGGTTAACATAATATCGGACAGCGGCCGCAAAAAGGTATATCAGGTGCCGCGCAAAGAGCGCATCACTGAACACACGTATCAGATGTCGCGCTGGACTCCAATCATCAAAGATGTGATGGAAGTATGTCTTTGATTGCGATTCTATTTGTTTCGGAATTTGATTTGTTTTTGTTGTCTTCAACTTAAGGACGCCATCGAAGACAAGTTGGATGTCAAACATTTCCCATTCCTCGCTGGAAGAGTAGCGCAAAGCAATTATGGCCGCCCAACGCCCACAAGTATGCGATACGGACACTGGCATAAAGACAAAAACGCACTCAACATTAAGAACGTTCCGCGTCTTCTAATCTTCATCGTCGGCGGTATGTCTTATTCCGAAATGAGATGTGCCTACGAAGTGACCAACGCTTCCAAGAACTGGGAGGTCATAATCGGTACGACCTTTGTTTTATTGCAAATGTTTTCGTTTAATTTATTTTATGATTGTCTTTAGGATCTGATCACATCATAACACCGGAGGGTTTTCTGCAAAATCTTCGAGAACTCAGTAATTGAGTGAATCAGAAGACCAGAGTTTACACCAAGTTTTGGCCTAAAAGTATGTAAAACAGTAAATAACGAATCAATTCATTAAATTCCTTATTTATAAATATTTAATTCGTTGAAGACTTTAATCATTTGTGCAATTCTTGTAAAATCTTATCAGAAAAGAAACCAACGATTTCTCCGGCAGTTAATGTTATGCCGAATATTATTCCTTTCAATGCATTCCTTTGATTATATTTTAAACAAATCTTTTATTCAAATAAGAAATTATTGAAATTTTAATTATTATTATAATTATTATCATTAGTTTGGATATAATTATAGCTTAAATGCGTTTTAAAGAGAAACCAATTAATTACTAGTCATTGAAAGACAGTCTAACTATTATTTATGCGATTTGTTGGCTCCGACTCTAAACTAAACTTAACTATCGATTAGTTTTTATTTGTATTCACTTAACAACTGATTTATCGAAAGTTATGTCTCTATAATAGCTATTAAATCGAAAATTCTATGGACTTATAGTCCGATATCTATGATATCATTATATAAATAATTTAAATACATTTAAATTTAGTGACTAATAGTGTTTACGATTAGTGACTAAAATCCTATAAATACTGTAATCATTCAATCAATTAATAATAATTTGAATAAACTTTAAAAATAATTCAATCGATTCATTGAATGTTTTCTTTTATTCAAAATTTATTACAAGAATCAATAATTATTCGGTTTTCTTCGGTCCTCCCGTTCGACGAGTTTTACGGATTGGTTTTGGTTTTTGACTTCGGAGTAGAGCTGAGGCTCTTCGAAGACAGACCTAAAGAATGCAATCATTAGTAAAATGACAAACAATTAATGATTTAAGAGATTCAATACGTTTTTCAAATCAGTTCTGTAGAGGTTTTTATTGCAGAACTTCTTAATATTCTTCAGTGTTCTTCGCGAGTCTTTATTCATCTCAACTCTGGCCATACTTTTGACGGGCTTTTGCTGATGTCTGCGCTTCTTGTAGACCAAAGTAACGCCTTTTCCTGTGGAGTTGGGCTCAACTGTGATGGCCTTCTGTTGAAGAGAGCCCTCAAATCGGGGCACATAAAGACCCTTCGGGTTTAATGTCGAACGACTCAAACGGCGCTTAATTCCACGCGTTTTGATCAGAGTTGACGACCAGTTTCGGGTCAAAACCCACTGCAGGTCACGCGAAACGTTCACTCCGTTCACCATTTTCTGCGATCAAAGAAGCGATTAATCAAATTATTGACGAAATTATATTAAATTAAATGAAACTGACTTTAAATCTATTGAAAGCAGTGTTTGTCTTCAAACTTAGAAGGAAGAGGAAGTCATACCATTTTAAATGGTATAATCAAAAACAAAGTAATATTTGAGACTCTTTTTCCCCCCTTTTCTTCATGTTTTGTCTAAATCAATACACTTTGAAACCACAGTTTCTCTCTTATAGTTATAGTGTTTGTGAACTGTTTTGAGATACGATTACGTCAAATAAGTTGTTCAAAAAGGACGTAAAGTTGTCATATATTTGAGTCAAAAACGTGTTTTGAAAAGTATATCCAAATAAAGAAGTCGTGAATTGATTTGAATCACGCCTTCAATTACTGTGACTTTTGTTTGCATTTAAATTAGGTTTTAATTGTTTGTGTCATTTGATATCAATTGAAAAGATAAAAAACACCACAAATGTTGAACATTCAGTCGCGTTCACTAAATCCGGTGAATATATTGAAAGGAGAGGCCGAAGAAGACAAAGGAGAAAATGCCAGACTCTCCTCATTTATCGGTGCCATTGCTATCGGAGAACTCGTCAAAAGTACGTTAGGACCCAAAGGAATGGACAAAATCTTATTATGTGAGGGACGTAATGAGGGTCGGGTCGAAGTAACCAACGATGGCGCTACCATTTTGAGATCTGTTGGTGTCGACAATCCCGCCGCCAAAGTCTTGATTGACATCTCAAAAGTGAGCTTAAATTTAAACTCAGAATTCAATTAACAGATTCTAATCCATTGGTTTTGTTTGTATTTAGACTCAAGACGAAGAAGTAGGCGATGGAACCACTTCTGTGGCTGTTTTGGCCGCTGAACTGCTCAAAGAAGCGGAACAGTTGGTTGACAGGAAATTACATCCGCAGACGATAGTCTCGGGTTGGCGTAAGTCTGTAGATGTGTCCCGAAAAGCACTCGAATCAGTTGCAAAGGACAACAGTTCTGATGAAAAGCAGTTTAGCTCTGATTTGCTTAATATCGCGAAAACAACTCTGAGCTCAAAAATCCTGTCCCAACACAAAGAATTTTTCGCAAAACTGGCCGTCGATGCAGTCATTCGACTCAAGGGTTCGGGAAATTTGGACGCAATTCAGATAATCAAAAAACTCGGCGGAACTCTTAGCGATTCTTTTCTTGACACTGGATTTCTGTTGGATAAGAAGCCGGGCGTTAATCAACCGAAACGCGTAGAAAAGGCCCGCATTTTAATTGCGAACACACCGATGGACACCGATAAGATCAAAGTGTTCGGCTCCAGAGTCAAAGTGGACAGTATTGCCAAAGTGGCTGAAATAGAAGTGGCGGAGAAGGAGAAGATGAAGGATAAGGTCGACCTCATTCTCAAACACAACATCAATGTCTTTATTAACCGACAGCTGATATACAACTATCCGGAGCAGCTGTTCGCCGACGCCGGCGTTATGGCCATAGAACACGCAGACTTCGATGGTATCGAACGTCTGGCTCTCGTCACTGGCGGTGAAATTGTATCTACTTTTGGAAATCCTGAAAAAGTATTTCTATTTTTATAGATTCATTCAAACAGTTTTTAACCGATTTTTGTCCAAATTTAGGTCCGTTTGGGTCAATGCGATCTCATTGAAGAGGTTATGATAGGAGAGGATAAGCTCTTGAAGTTTTCTGGAGTACCCTTAGGCGAGGCCTGTACTATAGTGTTGAGAGGAGCCACTCAACAGATCTTAGATGAGGCCGAACGCTCACTACACGACGCTTTGTGTGTTCTCTCGCAGACCATCAAAGAACCAAGAGTGGTTTATGGCGGCGGATCCACTGAAATGTTGATGGCTAACGCTGTCACAGAATTGGCCGCTCAGACACCTGGCAAAGAGTCGTTTGCAATGGAGGCCTTCGCCAAAGCTTTGCGTCAAATTCCCACTATTATTGCAGACAATGGGGGATACGATTCGGCACAACTCTTGTCTGAGTTGAGAGCATTTCACTCTCAGGGAAAGCATTCTTATGGTCTGAATATGGATTTGGGAACCACTGAAGACATGGCAAAAATGGGAATAATTGAAGCGTTTATTGTCAAACGTCAGGTTCTGCTGAGCGCTGCAGAAGCGGCAGAAATGATATTAAGAGTCGATAATATCATCAGAGCTGCTCCTCGAAGACGTGATCCGGATCATAGGGGACATTAAGGGGGCATTCATTCAATTATTTCTTTAATCGAGTTTTTTATTTAAATTTAATTAATGAATAAAATTTGTCTTTTATTTGGAAAAATCAATAATAAATTGCTTTCAGTTTCGCCTATTTTATCAATTCTTCAAAAT
>JAQFXL010000510.1:0-19997 GCA_034693445.1 Edwardzetes edwardsi
GTCTCTTTGACGAGACTTTCCTCTCTGTTGTGTGTCATTAGATTTGGTTTATCGGCACTAATCGACAAACCACTGGTAGTTATACGAATGAGCAAGGCACAAATATTTGGCATTCAAAATCAATTGTGTGTGTGTGTGTGTGTGTGTGTGTATTTGTATGCATGTGTGTGCTAATAAACCTGAAGCACAATAGGGAACACCAATAGATTGGATGTAGTCTGCATGACTCAGACTCTGAAAATCTCTGGCTATAGCCCTTCCCTATTAACTATTATTACCGTCAAATAGTATTGTCTAAACACTAATCTAATGGCAAATCTAAGCCTCGTTTCGAATTCAGTCAATGATTGAACACTACTTCCGACTGAAACTCAAATTCAATTATTTTATTCCTCGTCTTTAAACTCTTGAAAACATCACTTAATAATTGAATTGAATCTCTAGAATAAAATCACAAAAAGAGTGACAAACAATTAAATGGTTAAAAATCGACACATCCATCAACTTTTGTTATCTCTTGTTTTGAAGCAATTAAAGTCTGAGTGCTTTTTATTTTATATCACCAAGTGAAAAATAAAAACTGGTTAGGTGATTATTATTCTTAAGTATGTAAGTTTTGGTCCATTTGAGCTGGATTGGTTCTCCTTGTGATTCTGGATTGAATTGTAGATTGCTCAAATTGGACGCTTCGAAACAAGTTTTCTTTTTTGACTGCATTTCGATCAAAATTGTTGTTTGCGATCAAAATAAATCTTTTCTTGAGTTTAGAATAAATGGATTTCACTATTTTTAAATTCAAATTCATCCGAAAACTTTAAGCCATTAATCTTCATCTTCTCATCTCTTCATCTCTTCATAGCTCTAAATAAGTTGATCCTCGATTCCAAACGTCTGAATGTTTGTCTGCTTTTGTATTTCCATTTGTTATGAATTAGAGACAAGGTTTGAGTGTAAATCTCATTTTGAAACTCCGGTCCTTTCCTTAAATTGACAGAATATAAGAGCTATTTTGCCAAACAATACCTTTTATTCTAAGTCATCGTATATCTCAGTTATTGGTGTTTTCGAATCTTTTGATTAGATTTAGATTCATTGGAAGCTGGGACCACCACGCTCCCCTTAGTTAATGGATACATGAATGGATTAAATGAAGTTTGATAGTAGGAAGAGCATTTCGCAATTCATCTATTCAATTCTTGGAATCACCGAAATACAATAATTGTCTAGGGAGTCACGAGAGTGATCAGGGAGTTTTTCAATTTGGCAATACCCTGACTGTACTCGTTTAGACAGAATTTTATCCAGTCGTGCTCTTCAAGTTTGCAACGAATTGTCTTTGCTCTCGAATTAAATAATGTCCTGCTCTTTTATTTATCGTTCATTTATTTCATTTTCTAATTTAGTTTCTAATTCTTTTGACCCTTTCTTAAAAAAATGTGAATTATACAGAGGGTCGGGCATAGAATAAAAGGGCACTTTTCAATGTGAATAACTCGTTTTTAGTCATAACATGATTTAAAAATAATTGCCTCACAGCCGGGTAGAAGTTTATTCTATTAAGTTATAAGAATATTTAAGAAATTCTTGATTTATATTGAAGAATTCAAAACTTATTTGAATTTTAAAATGGCTCTGTATCTTATGCCCGACCAGAGGGGGTTTGTTTTGTTCACAAAAAGGTTAAAGAAATAAAGTTTGAGATAATAATGACTTTTTTCACAATACTTTTCATTATTTATTGCTTTAAAAGAATTAAATGACTTTAAGTTTTGACAAATAATATAAAACTTTTTAATCTCTTTAATGCGTGAAAGAAATTAATGACTATTTTTAAAATAGTAAAATATATTCTGTTATTCATAATTTGATCAATGAATACATTTGGTCATTTGATCAAGTTTCACCAAAGTAGGTGCTAGTGTAATTTGGTAAGTTAGGAGTTTCGATGTCCAAGTATTCATTAGAGATAAGGACAGCATAATGCAAATGTAGCGAACAGATAGCAGATATTCAATACCGTTATTATAGTAATGTTATTTCACTCCTTTTATTGAGAATCGATACCAGAGTTTCAAATTGTGAGCGGAATAGCATTTAATGAATTTGGAAATGCGATCCAATATTGCAGTCAAGTCTCTAATGAGTAATGATTACTACATATAACTTATATACGGATCAGAATTCAAGTCCATTATCACAGAGAAAATCGATGTTTAAAACAAAAAAAGAGACCAAATTTAAATTGCTTTTTCAGTTATCTTGATCAATTTAGGATCTTTTTCCTTTTTCAATTTTGAAAGTCTGGGCAAAATAGTAAGTGAGAGTTAATTGAGTAATTCATTTATTTGTTGATTTGAGACAATTATTCAACACTTGATTTAAGTTTTAAATGTATTTAAAGTAAAATTCTTTGGAAAATAACATTAAAACGACTCAATTTCTGATAGAATAGAGTTCTTAATGACCCAAAAAAGAAGCTCTTGTCAAGTATTCCGGTCATGTCTTGATACAAAAAAATTTTACTTTTGATTAGATGGCAAAAATACCAGAATTGAACTCATCTTTTGTAATAAGTTCTTACGATTTAAACTCATATTTTCATCTTTTCTTTTGTATTCTATGGATGTAATGAAACAGTTTTTGGTTTGACTTTCCTATAAATTATTGTAATAATTGGATTCAAAATTGATCCTATTTTGATCAACTTTTGTATGCAAGTGTCAAATTGTAATGAATGTGCAGTTTTACCACAAAAAACTCATTCGTCAGCATATTTGGGGTCATTTACACTAAAATGCTTTAAAACCCACTCTATTTTTGCCTTAATTTCCAATGAATTTCAAACAAAATTTTGTGATTTTGATATTTGAAAATAAGTCGAAACTCATATACAAACCAATGGTGTGATTGTCTTCAATGAATGGCAGAGCAATTCATGTCTGTATTGCTATTATAGTCGATCGATAAGTTATGTGAACGGAATTTATTATTTGTGACTCAGTTTAAGCATCGCATTAAATAAGAAGGCAGTGTTGGGGTCAGGCTATCAGACGTATGGCTCTAACGGCATCTCCTAATGTAATTCAGAAGAATAGAGTCGATCCCAACTGAGAATATTTTGGTCTCAACTCTACTGAATATTTGCCATACATTCAGAAATTATTTTATTCGCTTATATGGCCTTAGATTTATCCTTTGAGCCGAACAGCACCTGATCCCTGCCTTCTAATGTATTAGTATTTGCACTAAAAGCCATACAAATATACCAATTGTTGACATAAAAATTATCGTTTTTATCCCATATTTACAAAATTCATCATTTAATGACTTAAAGATTTCAAATAACTTATATTTGTCCAAGCTCATTGCACAATTTGGGTATTCTTAAAAATAATCGAATGACCCAATGTTTAGGACATTTTGAACATTTGAGCTAGAACCAAACAATTTTGATAGTTTTTGAGACTGGAATAAAATGAATTATATGATCAAGCTTCTTATGAAAATCTTTGGTAAAGAGCATGAGTAGAGGCTGCGAAGAATTTGATTGTTTTGATGCTCTCATTGTAGGGACCGATCATTAAAGACGACGAATGAGTTTTTATCGCTAGAATTCTTCCGAAGCTATTTGAGTTGGAATCAGTCCTAATATTGGGACAGAATGAGGATTCACATAGTCTCTCACTGGCCATCAAATGCTGTGTTTGGATCACAAATTGTAATCAAAAGATGAGAAAATATGATAGCAAGTGTTGCTCCTCTTAACGGTACGCACTTATGGCACACTTGGGAACTGTTTATGTGTAGGACCTGTCAGGAGTGCAGACTCTCATTCTATGGGCTATAATCACAATAAATACAGACAATAATGATAGCGCTCTACCAAAGTATTGCACATTTGGTGAACAACTGTATTGCACTCATATCTTACAGACAAGTATTGAATTCTTTTCAATTTAATCTTACCATTGATTTCTACTCAAAGAGCGCACGACTGGTCCAAATCCTTCGTGAAATAGCGGACAAAATTTGACCAAATTTACGATATTTAGGATAACTTTCTGTAGGAAAAAATAAAACTAATAAGTCTTTAGTGCAATACATATGAGCGAAATAAGTGAAAGATGAGTCAAAAATTGGTCTCAATGTTGGAATTAATGTGCCATAAGATGAGTATTCTCTCTCTCTCTCTCTCTCTCTCTCTCTCTCTCTCTCTCTCTCTCTCTCTCTCCTCTCCTCTCCTTCTCCCTTCTATTAAATGTAGAGATGATTGAGTGGTGGAGAATTTTTCATAGAGTATTAATTCAGTGGCTCTCCTCTCATACCGTCTCTTATTCTCCACATCTCTAATACTTTTTCATTTCGTGCCTCGAATTTAGATTATCTTCGGTTTCAGAGTTCGTTCTCTGAGTTAACGGCAAAGAAAAAACATTTTGATATTTTGATATATTTTCATACATTATATTATTTTAAGCACTTCTTATACTCTTTATATTTTGCCCCAAGTTTTCAATATTTTACATTAAAAAATCCATTAATCTATTGCTTTATAAATCTATGAATCGTTTTCCTCTTTTATGAAAATGTGAGTTCAATCCTCTCTTCAATCCTCTCTTCAATCCTCTCAGAGTTTCAATCTTTTCATTTCTAGTTTCAAAAAGTTGATCAAAAATTGAGTCAATCATTGAATGCCTAAACATTTGAATGAAGAAACCTTTAAACTAAGTTTAAATGAAAATAAAAATGACTAAGTAGGAATTTGCAATTAAATGAAAGCACTCTCTTATTCGAGTGAATATTTCGATCGACTAAATAAGGAAATGATTGAACGAGCAAATGATTTATTATTACTTGATTTGAGTGGATTTCGTCTCAGACTTCAATCCCTCGAAACTAAGCAACTGATGAGAAATATTCATAAATTCTTTGATGGGTTTATTTGCTGGCATTCAATAGTCTTTCAAATGTCTTTCAGTTCTTCAGTATAAGTAATACCCGGATTATTGCACATAATGTCGGTTAGGATTTAATGATGTGTCGGAACCAGAACTACATCTAAATAATCTTAACTCGCTTTAAGTTAAGCCAATTTAGGGATTGGAATCACTGACAAAGAATTTGAAGCTCAGAGTCCACTCAGAATCGATAAAGACTCAGAATACTGTTTATTCAACTATTTATTCGAGTTTGCTTTTTATCAAGCTTAAGTAAGTCAAAAATCATGTTATTTATTTGATTGAGCTGGATTAGTTGAAAAAGAAAATTTTTAGCTGGGTAAGACGTGATTGTAAAAGTGAGTAAGTGATCAAGTGTTGAATAAAGCGGTAATAAATGAAGGATAATATGGTTTCACTTGTCTTGAAATGGGCTCAACTCTAACGGCAATCCTTTAATGTATTCTTTAAACTGAAGAACTTTAGTATATTTTCTTCTAATTTTTTCATTGAATTGGACTCTAGTTTTGAGACACTTTGAAAAAAAAAATATTGATATTTGAGAGACATATTCGTAATGGACTTTCGATTTGTTCAAGAAATCAATGATTGCACGGAATTGCTTGAATCGCTCAACTTTTATGACAAAAAGTCTCTTTGATTTGATATGAAAGTGAAAATAAATTGAAAAGTTGTCAAGAAGAAAAACCAATTATGCCGAAAGTACCCCCCCCCCCCCCCACACACACAAATGTAACAGTTTTGTGAACGATTATCAAATGTTTCGATAATCATTTTAATGTCGGGCTAATCATTAGTAAGTTAAGACATTTAGGCATTTACTTCATGCAGTTTTGATCTTCTCTTTCAATGCAATTATTGAACATTATTTAAAATGATCTAAGCTTTAGTTTTGATATGACTTCGTATTAACAAATTATTTCACATATTTGGGGACTGTTTTCTGATTTGTTGATGGCTTCAGGAATGCAGAGATTCTTAGAGTCAATAAAAGTGTAAGACTTTCAACATTTTGAATAATTTTCATTTAAACAAAAAACATGTTTACAAAAGCGAAATATGATATTTCAGAATAATATTCTGTTCAATAGTTTTCAAAGAGAATATTGATTTGATCGGACAGAATGGCTGAGCGAAGACTTTTCACTCTCTTCACATCAGTAAATATTTGTAATAATTTTTGATGAATCGACTAAATAAGAGATAACTAAGTAATACACGAAAAAGGCTCAGAAACTACACACAAATGAGTAAAGAAAAAATTGAGTAAAAAACTCTCGGGAATAATGGATGTAATGGAAGGTCAGTTTCCGGGAGATCGACAACAAATAGATTGGCTACCATTGCAGTGATAGGTCTGTCTTTGTTTAGCGCTGACTTCACGATAAACTCATTCTGTGTTAACCGTATACCCAATGGTTTTTCGTTTGGGAATTTCATTAAAATTTCTTACATTCAATGGTTTTCCCATTTTTTTGTTTGTGTTTTATATGTCTTCACTTTCTGTGCATTACGTAAAACAGATCTCATTTCTGTCGCCTCTTATTCGCACAAAAAATAACATAATTTTTATGTCTTTCCTCCAGAAATGCACTTTCATTTACTTCAGTAGAGACATAACTGTCATAAATTTAAAGGACATAATGTCTCAAATATTATTATTTTTCATTTTTTATTTCAATTTTCTCTCTCTCTCTCTCTCTCTCTCTCTCTCTCTCTCTCTCTCTCTCTCTTTCTTTCTTTCTTTCTTTCTTTATTTTATTCTTTTTGAACAAGATGAAATAAATCTAATGTTGCTGTTTTGCTGGTCATCTGATGATATTTATGGAAATACTGGTTGAAGACTAAATTGAATTATGAAATCATTACAAGTAATTCACTTCTGATTGAATGAAACGAATGAAAGCATGAATTCATTCAATCAAAGAATAACCGAATAATGAAAAAGCTTTTCATCGATTCACGAATATATGCAATTGAATTAGCAAATGACCAGTCCTTTTGACATGCTTTCCATACTCACATATTTTTTTCTGCTATAGCTTTACTTTGATGTAAGAATTCAGAATGATAGCATAACTTATGAAAAATACCCTAGCTTATCTTGTTGATAAATGTTGCATTATTTTCAAGAGAATTATAAACTCGATTCGAATTAGGTTATAAGAAAGTAATTGAGCAAGCAAATTATTTTCATTAGGAGAGAAATGTTTCTGATTTATCATAACTATGAAAAAACAAAAATTTTGAAGTTATTCTGTTTTAGATTTGATTGAATTTATTTGATTCAGAGCTGCGAACAATAATTTGAGTAAATAAGAGAACAAAAGAGTGATTCGTTAGCGAAGGCCCTGAAAATGTTTGCCTCATCTGGTGTGGGCAAAAAGAAAGTTTCTAGAAATATTTCTCTGACCAAATCATTCGTTTCTCGAGTGAGAAATTTTCCCATAACTTCCAAAGTATAATAATTAAACACTTCTTAGACTAATTAAAGTATAAAAAGTTAGTTAAAACGATAAAAGCGAATTGAAAAGATGAAATAAATCCTTGTATAAGCATGAGCCTTCTAAAAAAGAAATTTTCAAACATAAATTACGTGTAAAAGTATTATACAAAAGTCGCGTTATCTTTGAATGACAAATTCCACGCATAATGCAGCACATCTTTAATGAACTATTTATTTATTTTATACAAAATCGTTTACAATCATGTAATTTGAATTATATTTGTTTTAAAAAGTTGCAAATATGTTAAAATTTGCAAAAATTTTAATAACAGGGTTTATCATAGTTTCCAATGGGAAGGCGATGTTATTCAATGGAAAAGAGAGTTTACTATTGCTTACAATGAAAGGCCTGTGTAGTTTGGTAGGCTTAAAGTTTTAATGTGGACCTCCCATTGGAAGAAACTTTCTACTAGAAACTAATATTAATAATTTTTCGAAATATTCCCAAAAAAAAGATAATTTCTTTTCTGCCAACACCGGCCTCATCTCAAAGTGATGCCACACTCTATTGTTTTTAGGCTTAATAAGCACTCATTTTGCGGATCAAATGGGAATCAAAATTTAATAGACAGTTGAAGCGATTCTTTGAATTTGATAAACTTTTTTACTTTGCGCCGACTTTTCTAATAATTGAGTCTTCGAGGTATTTATTGAAAATGTTTGGAATTCAATTCAGTTCTCAAACATACAAATATTCCATTTCATCGAGGATTAGATTTTAGTGCAAATAATTGAAAAATCATAAAACAAATGAGCAGGGATCGAAAAAAAATGAACAAGGGAAATAAAACTTCATTATACTTTATGGTTAAAATTCCAGATGAGATCGAAAACAGACGATTTTCAAACCAGCAGATTCACAAAATTTGTGACGTAAATGTAAACAAAAAGTTCCTAGTTTTTACATTTGAAAATCTCTTATCAAACTTATTATTAAGAAAATAATTGATTTAAGTTTAATATAACTATTAATATAAGTAAAATCTAATTGATTGAAACAAACAAGGTAGTATATAAAAACAATAGACAACAAATTAACCAAGCTTAAACACTTATATAGAGATGAATTCTGAAATCCGATTAAAATCAAAATTTTTGCCGAATTGGGAAAAGGAATTTTTTTGTCATCAACGGAAATGACCGAGCTATTTGCTTGGTGGATAAATGCTGGAAGGAAATGGGTCTGAGAAAGTCAACTCTTAAAAGACACTATGAAAGCCAACACAAAGATTTTTATGAAACCCTATCGAAAAAGTCAAAAACAGACCAAGACCATTTCAAAGAACAGAAATTCACTGAGTTCCGACTGAAATATTATCAAGAGCATAATCAAAGAGCTCAAATTTCAAATAACAAAGACTCGCATTTGATGGCCAGCTATAAAATCGCCGAACATATAGCCAAGAATTCTAAAAGTTTTACCACGGGTAATTTTGTGAAAGAGTGTCTGGTTATTGCCATCAAAGAAATTTTGCCTGAAGATACGCCAGGTAATGTTGAAATCATTCAACAGTTCGAAAGAATTCCTTTGTGTGACAATACAATCAAGGCGAGAATTCTTGATATTTCAAGTGATTTGAAGTCAAGTTTGAAATCGTCTTGCGAAAACTTCAAATATTTTTCGATTTGTATTGACGAATCAACTGATCTAGTTGATGATAAATTTATGGTCTTATTTATCCGAGGTGTTTTGGAAAATTTTGAAGTTATAGAAGAATTTTTAGACCTAGTAGAAATGACTGAAAATTCCAAGGCTAATACTTTGATGAGTAAAGTAATTGAGGTTTTCAATGATTTTAATCTTGATTTTTCTAAATTCGTCTCGATCACTACTGACGGACATCCCAATTTGAGAGGGGTTAAAAATGGCATGATTGCTCTCCTTAGACAACATGTCCAAGATAATTTTTCTCATAAAATCAAGGATTTTCATTGTTTTTTACATCAGGAAAACTTATCTTGCAATAATTTAGACCTTGATAATATCATGAAAAAAGTTGTTGAGGTGATTCAGAAATTGAAAAGACCTGGAAACATGCATAAAAAATTCAAACAATTTCTCATAGATAATGAGGCTGAATATAAAGATGTTTTATATTATACCAAGGTTAGGTGGCTATCGCGAGGAAAGTGTTTGGAAAGATTTTTTATCATTGTTTCGGAAATTGATATGTTTTTCAAAGAAATAGGTGAAATAATTCCTGAATTATCTGACTCCAAATGGATTTTCAATCTCGGTTTTTTTGTTGATATCACCAATATGTTAAATATTCTCAATTTATCACTTCAGGGCAAAAACATTCTGATAACTCAAACATTTGAATATATAACTAATTTCAAAAACAAATTGAGCAGGCTCAAAAATGATTTAGAAAATTTCAATTTTTTTTCAATTTTATTATGCTCAAAAAACAATTGAGAAATTCATGATTGAAAAGGATAAAATTGAAATTAATATTCATGTGAAGTTTCTGGAAGAATTGATTGATAACTTTTCAGCTAGGTTCAAAGAGATAAACCAAGAAAAATTATTTTTTGATTTATTTTCTAGGCCTTTTGATATGGAATCTGATCAAATTCCTTCTGAATTTCACCAAGAATTCAATGAACTTCGAAAACATGAATTTAATTTCATTCAGTCCTTAACTTTTGACTCCAAAATGCAGTTTTTTAAAGATCTGCAAGGTGATTTTCCTCTATTCAAGGCTCATGCACTTAAAATTCTATCAATGTTTGGGTCATCTTATCTTTGCGAACAATTTTTTTCCCTGCTCAAATTGAGAAAAGATAAGCATTCGTCTAGATTAAAAATTGATAGCCTAAATGCCTGTCTGAGAGTGAAATGTTCCAGTCACTTTAAACCTAATTATAATAAACTTGTAAATAATAATAACCATTGATGTAAATATTATTTCTTTATTACTTGATTTCTTAATAAAATTTAATTTCGATGTCTTTGTTTCCTTCACATCTTTACTCGTTATGTTATATTTAAAATTGTTTTTGTACATGCTCATTGAGCTCATTGAAAACGTCTACTAGCTTGCACTTTGTGCAAGTAAATTCGATCACTGCAAATGAGTATTTTTTAGATTCGAGCAAAAAAATGAATCTAAAAATAGTAGAAATTCATTAATTAATAAAATGGAATTATTTTCAGTTCAACAAGTTCGTATTATATCCTCATTTGTGATAATCTCTTAGAGGAAAGACATCTCTTTTTCATACTTTAGTTGACAATCATTTGCCGGATATAAAGAAATATCTGACGAATTATATCAGTATTTTCGCACTTCTTTGGTATTTCCAGACTTAATGTCTAATTGATGTGAGTCGACATCCGATGGCCTTCTATTTGATGGTTAGGCACCGGTTAACAGTTTGTAAGAGACATGTCCTGATGTCAGTGCTGTCAGTTCGGGACAATCGCATGTTTGATAATAAATGCTACGAAAAAAGCGCGAATGTAATTGATTTACACAACAGTTTTATCCATTGCTTCGACTCTAATGTGCTATCCATTGATCGTTGGATCCCAAGCAGAGTATAGTCTAAACATTGGATCAAATGATTGGGCAGACATTTTTTGCTTTGGTAACAGATGTTGCCTTTTGAGGATAAGTTCAACTATTTTCTTATCTGTGCTCATCATCTGTTTTGCAACTCTTTTACTGGCATTAATGCAGACCTAATGATTTGATTTGTCGACGGATAGCAACCACTTCTGATTTCCACATTAATTCAATCAAATGTATGAGACATCCGTCACATAAAACAACAGACACTCAGATCTCGCAAATTATAAGCACTCAATCAATTCAAAGAAAAATTCATTTATAAAAATATGTTAGTATTTATGAAAACGGAGGTTTTATGATCTGGAACATTTTTATAATAATTATTTCATTTGATTGAAAGATAAAATTTTTTGTTTTACACCAAAATTATAAAACTAAATATTTAATTGAAAACATGATCGGCAAACTCCAATGGGTTTGACACTCAGCAGTGGTTAAAATTAAGCCGGAAGTCTACTGTAGTTCACCGAAAGGTTTAAATTGAGTTAATGAGTGAATATTTTAAAGAATGTTTCGGCAATTTTTCTTTCGCTGGAATTCTAAGAGTATTTCATATAAATAGTTGACAAAAGAGGAGAGTCGACAACATTTTTGTTATTCCTGGGGTTAATCATAATTTATTAGTTTAATTGTCTGAAAAAATGCACAGAATATTAGAAGCAAATGATGATTGCTTGGCTAAAAATCAGGGGGTATTTGGCCTATACTCCCCTTGGGCATCACTGATATCAATCGATTTTATTCTGAAAGAATAAACTGATTTGAACTTACATTTCATTGAATTGATGAAAGAATTTTAGGTGAATAATGTTGAGAACAAAATTTGGCCTTTTTTTACTTTATTCAAATAACTACTAGGAAATAATTTAATGTTTGGTATTAAACTCTAATAGTTATATTAAATAGAGTTTTTGCTGACATAATTCAATCATAGAATCAAATGTCGCAATCATTTCAATAATTCAAATGCAATGCTATTATTAAATGCATTAAAAACCTGAGACTATTATGTAATAGATTCCAATTTTTCTATTTTGATTCGCTTTTGTGATCACTAATACATGAATTAGTTATAAGTTATGATTCAAAATCAAATGAATCCATTTAATTCCCAAATTATAATGCAGGGGTAAAATATTTTGATAAATATCTTGTGATTAGAAAATGACTTATTTTCTGCTTTAATGCTCCAAAAGATATCGTAAAAGTCATTGAAATTAATCAATAATTTCTATTCACAAATGATTGAACCGAAAGAAGAAGTTTGTGTTGTCTTTAGTGTAAAGCCTTTTCTATTGAATATAAATAGAGAGAAAACTTTTTTCATATAAATACTTGGCTTTTGAAATAAATCAAAATAGACTCCAAATGCAATTTACTTGGAGTGGACTGAAAGGACCCACTGAATGGCTGAGGAGAGCACAGAATAGCACTTGATTTACGATACAGAATAAATTGAGTTTTTTCCATCAGACTCTTTCTTATATTTATTCAATAATCAAAAGAAAATACAGAATGGTTTTGATTAAGTTAAAAATAACTCAATTCTTGCTTGGTAAACATTTGAAATTTAGCCTTAAGATCTTTTTAATCTAAAAGGTCTTTTCTATCGAAATTGATCTTTAGTGTAATCGAGGTATTTAACAATAGATTATGTGATCGGATGCTGTTTTTGAAAAATATTTATTAAAAATCGATTAAAATATAATTTGAAAGATTTGTGACAATAATGGTCACAACTCTTGGTCTTAGCCTCCAATGTCTGAATTGACATCAGTTTTACTCTTTTGTCAAAAGGATTTTATCCACTTTTAGAAACCAATGATTTATTATGTCTTTCATGGAATACCTGAAGAAAAATGTTTTTTAAATGATTTCAGAATTTCTTCTTCTTCTAAAATCTATAAAAAATGTTCCAGACTTTCATTTTTTTGGGTTATAACGATATAATAAGTTTGCGATAAGCGTTCAAATGTTTATTCCCTTCAATCCATCGATTTTATAGTTGAAATATAAAGAGAAATCTTTTTTGTCGTATAATTCTTTGTATTTTTGTTTTGTTTGCTTTTAGTGTTTATTTCAAACAAAAAATTCTATAAATTTTTATTATTTTCATCGATAAATAAATGAACATTTTGTGATTGGATTATACATTTATTCAGTTGATCTGGATGATTTCCCAGAATTAAAATTTCAAATATTTAGACTTCAATTCATTCGAATAATTTGAAATTCCTTTCTTTGAAACATAAAAAGCGAAAATAAATTATATTTTTGTGCTTTTCTTTTGAGTTGAAAATTGGATGACTTTCTGAAAATGATTTTATAGAAAATTTAATTCAAGTTCTGTTTTATTTTGGTTTAAATGAAATTCACACAAATATTTGGACACAATTTATATAAAACTTTTTATACCAAAATTGAATCAAAAATAAGAAAAAAAATGTTTTTAGAGTTTTGAGCAAAAATAATGAGAAAAAGTTTAAATTGAGATTTATTTAAGTTTTTCTTCAAAATTCTCAAGGCTTTGCTTTCAATGATTTATTCATTTGCTTAGTGTTTCAATCTTGGTAATGCAAAATATTAAGCTTTCAGTTAAAATATATTATTATAATTGAGAAATATATCAAACATCTGGCAAGAGCATATCTTCCTATTTTCTAAGAAACGTCATTTAAATATTTTTCAAAATAATAATTTTGAGGCAATTGTCTGAAACTTATAAAATTTTTTATTAAAAAATGGTTTTAATTGGAGTTTTTTGAGAGAAAATCGTTAAATAAAAGCCATCGAAGCGAAAGTCGAAAAGAGTTTAATGAACTGTAAAATGAAATTAAATTTGAAGTTATTTACTGTTCGTAATTGAAGTAAAGACATTTTGTCAAATAATACAATATCTTGAAATCTAACGATCACTTTATTTTTTCAAATTAAAATGAGACAGATCAGTCAAGCATTGAAAATATCTAATTTATCAGCGTGGCTCAAATTCGTACACTCACTGTCGGCACCCGACCTCAAGGGGAAAGGGGTGTGTGAGAGGTGGGGGTGGATGAGGGTATCGAAATTATCTTCAGGGGGATAGGAGGGGGTAATCCAAAAATTTTAAGGGGTGGGGTCAAGCCGAAAAATTTAGGGGACTTTTGTTGCCAATATTTCTGCATCCATGTCGTACTTTTCCCAACTTTTCCCAAGGGGGTAGTGGCAGATATTTTCAAAACCTCTTCATACCTAATGTCTGTCCATGGACATAATGTTTAACTTTTCGACCTCCACAGACCTAAAGTATCAATTCATGGTCCGTCACTGGGGGGTCCAATTTTGAAAAAAATTAGAGAGGAGGGGGGAACTCAAGCCTAATAATCAGGGGGTGTTTGGGCTATACCCCCTTTGTCATCACTGGTTCCACTATCTCAAGTTCTTTGACTTTAAAGAGGGTCAGATTTGGTCAAACTTTGGGGACTTTTTCAACCGAAAATTAAATGATCCTAAACCTGGTTTAAATACAGTTTCTGCGGTAAAAACCTGCTGCTTTGCTTCGCTTGGTGAAAAAACTCTGGTAGAGTTTTTAACATCTTTGTAGTCAATTTATTTCTGATCCGACATTCCTCGGCATTCCTATTATGAATCAAAATGTGATTTTCAGACTAATCGACGAAAATCACGAAAAACTAAGGAACACATTAACTAACTATTATTTAGAAATTATTAGCCATTCCTACAGCACTACATCCCTTTCCATTCAATTAATTCAAATACTGAGACAATGAAAGAGAATTAATTTCTTAACAAAAGTGTTATTCAAATTCAAATTAATGGTTGAAAACAAAATCAATTACTGGTTAACAAGAGAAAGGCCGGTATTTCCCTAATTTCTTTTCACTTCAATAATACCTTAGGTTTAGAAATAACACTAAAATTAATTAAATTTTCGAACCGTTTGTTATTCATTAAAATCTTTACTTAAATTATGTATGGATTAAAAAATGCTAAAACTTGTGCTATAATCGCGAGAATACACATTCGTTTCCTGATTAATATTAATAATTAAGCCATGTCAGCCCATGTCAGCCACTTTTGCTCTATTTAAAAAGTCAATTAAAAGTCCTTTTCGTGGAAATTAGATTTTTAAATTTTTGTGCACAAAATCTTACGTAATATACAATTTTATAATAATTTTCTGTAATTAATAAGTTTTTTCGATAGCGAGCTATACATTGAATTCATCGAAAATTAGTTTTTCTTTGACTCAATGCTCAGGAGATCTCTTTTTTATGATTAATGGCAAAAATGATTTCACTTTTTTTCTACACAAAAATTAATTAAAATGAGAACAATCTTCACACTTCTGATTTGGAAGATTAAATTTCAATTTTCAAAATTACGAAATTAAGTACACATGATCAGGGTACCCTCAGGAGGTGGGTACCGAATTTTTTTCAGGGGGAAAATAGGGATTTCAGGGGGATTTGAAAACCTTTTTTCGCCAATTTTTCCAAAAATTTTCCAATTTTTCTCCGATAAAACCACTACAGACCTAGTGTCTGTCCATAGACTAATGTCCTTGGCTCAAAGGGGAGAGGTAGTGGAGAAACATTTGTACCAAAAAGTTACCCGAATCTCCAAAAATTTGCCATCTCAATCCACTTGACACTGAAAGTTCAATATTCGAAAAACCTAGGGGGGGGGGGTCACCTCGAACCCAAAAATTAGGAGGTATTTGGGCTATACCCCCTTGGGCATCACTAACACATAATATAAGCTTGGTAATTTATAGTGTTTCAACATTCTTTTAATGAATTGAAACTAAGGAAAACTCAAATGAAAGTAATAACTGTTGAGTCTAAATGAGCAAGGAAATCAAATTAACGACAATTGCGATTCAGTTTACATACTGCTGTTCAGGAAAGTAGTCTTTAAGGGTTTACTTCATGCATTCGCTCACTGCGTTTGAGCATAAAATGAAGCTAAAAAAGAATCTTGAAAATTTTCTAATTAACTGAGAAATGAATGCCTTTATTAAAAATAAATTAATTAAAAGCTTAAAGCTTTTAGATTATAATCTTGGTCTACCTCTAAAGAAAAACAGTCTCTTTTATTGAATTACCGATTAATTCAATAAAGTTTAAGTCTAAATGAATAATGCCTGGAAGCTAAACATTCAAAAACATTGCAGGTTTATCTCATAAAATTTGATAAGAGCTTGGAGCTATTTTAATATTTCTTAAAGAAACAAAATTTTAAAATGTTTAATAAACTTGATAATTTAATAAAGTGTAACAAAATCAAATAAAACTCACCAATGTAAAGCTCAGAATAAAAGATAATAAACTGATAAACTAAACTAAACAGACTAATAAACGGTTGATTTGTTGGTCTGCTCTACAATTGGTTGAAAACAAATAAAATCTGTTATCAAAACCGAAATCAAATGAATAATTGTTTGCCTAATACTGAAAGACATGATTCATATGATATATCGAAACCCTATTAGTCGACGGCTTTTCATAGCGTTTGCATAAAAGCAGTAAATCTTCATTCGGTTCATATAAATGCGATTCAATTCATTGTATTGAAGGGATACACATGGCGTTAGAAATGGCGTTGGACGTCAATGAATTATCATCTGCAGACACAAAGGTCTGTTCAGATGTCACGCATTCTGCAAATTCGTTTCGCCTTTTAGTGACCAAACGCCAAGAGTAATAAGAGATTATTCTGTGCGCTTCTTATGTGTATTACCTTTTTGTATAATTATTTATTGAGTAAATATAATAAGTTAATTGCCACCAAATCCATTATATCCAGGAAAATATACTTCAGACCACTATTTGTTTGTTTATGTTTATTAAAGCCATCACTCTTTCAGTGGACATCACATTCGTGAACCGACTAATTGATTAAATTAGTTGTTTGTGGAAAAGCCCAATAACTCATTGACAAAAACACTGGGGTTTTCTCTTTTTTAATTAGAGAATGACTTTAATAATAATCGATTGGATACTAAAGTAGTGTTCATTTTAACGGAACCATTCATTTTTGAATTATTCATTTGTTATTTTCATTCATTAATTTACCAGAAATTTCAATAATTTTATGTTAAACATCGAGTTATAGGCAAAAGAATATTACTTATGAAGGCTTTGATTGATTATTGTCTCAAATGTAGGCAAACTGTTTGCATACAAATAGAAAGCGGAGGTCAGGAGTCAAGGAAATTGGCCGCACATGTGTTGGAGTGCAATAACTTATTGTATTCAGTGTTGTGCCACATAATCATGTGTTCAGTTATGAATGGTTATCCCCTTTGGGCATATGGTGGGCGTAATATATTCTATCAAAAGAGGTGCTCTGTTTTAATACAATCCAAGTGTTTATTATTTTTATTCAATATTTTTATGGTTTAATATACTTTTCTAACACTTATTATTAAGTTTTCCAAATTATTATAGTTTATATGAATTTAGTACAAAACAAAACATTTAAGCTTGGAGCTTTTGTAGAATAATGACAAGTCTGACTTAAGTTCACAAATGATTTGGACATTCATTATAAGTTCAAATGAAGTTTACTGTTGTTAACGAAATAATCAGTTTTTGACACAAAGTTATTAGTTTTATTGAATGCGATGACAATTGAGGGCTGATTAGAGTCATATATAACTATCAAACCAATGATAAGCAGTACTGACTGAACCCTATTTTTTGCCAGACCAGAAGTCTTAACATTATTTTGTTGTCGTGTACTTCAGTGTGTCCAAGTGGCCAATCAAACAGTGTTTCCATGACTACAAGGATGACGTTAATAATGAGAAAAAATGTGTTCAACTCATCCAAACACAGCTCACATATGAATGTCATTCAAAGTCCGAGTTTTAGTTCTCGAACATTGATGTCATGCACTTCGGATCAGACAATCAGACAATTGGATCCAATGATACTAAAAATATCCGTCCGAACATCGATTACATCGCATTGACATTAATTAAAGTGATCTGAATGGGAATGATTCCATCAAGGATCAATTCAAATGTTCAATGAAACAAATATATTGCGCTGAAGTTTATTTTGAAAACCAATTAATTATAGAAAAGATGTCATCAATCAAAACATTTCAAGATATTCATCATTTGTCAGTCAGTTTGAATATGGCTACAAAGTTGATTCAGGGTGAATTATTGATGGCCACAACTTGAAATACGTCTCTCAATATTTATAAAAGATTGAACTAAAAGCTCTGAATGAATATTTAATTCCAAGATTCTAGAAAAATAAATGAATTCAGCTTGTTAATTTACTTGGAATATTCTTTGATTTATTGAATGATTTGAGAATGATATAATCTCTCTCTCTCTCTCTCTCTCTCTCTCTCTCTCTCTCTCTCTCTCTCTCTCCTCATTTTAAACTAATAAATAATTTTTAAGAGATTTTGAAAAATATTTTGTTCGCGAAAATCAATTTTCATTTCGAGTTTTGATTTATTTGAAAGAATTTATAGTTCTTTAAAAGTGAGTCAAAACTAACGAATTTTTGTTTCCAAATAAAAAATGAGAAAAAGTATGAAATGTCTTATAAATCACATTAAATTAAATCCTGTAATAACTTACAAGAGATGAAAACAGATTAGTTTTAATTCTTATATTTTAAGTTTTCCTTTTTTTTATAAATCGCTGGAATTACATATTTTCAATGGGGTAACCAAGTACATAAAGTGTAATAAATAAGAAATAAACGACAAGGATTACGGATTTATTGTTCATAGGTTTTCGAAATTGCTCATGAAAATATTATACTTTCCTTAAAGTTTTCCGTTATTTTGACCTATCACAGTTATCTGCTCGATATTTCAAAAAGTCAGGAAAGTTGTGTTTATTTCAAAACATTTGGTCATCATAGACATCATGTCATATATAGACATCATCAAGATCTTTCAAACTTGATCTTTTAATAATTCAAATGAAGAAAATAAGGAAACGTCTTCTTTTCCGAATCTTATATTGATTTTTATCGATCAGTTGAACATTGAATGCAAATAAAAAACATAAAATCAATGTTTAGCTCAGATTTGATTGAATAGTGATTCGATAAACGTTAAAGAATAGCATGAATTCAGAACCACTTCTGTATTAACATTGTATGCATTGATTATATTAGTCAGACCTTAACTGATTGGCGACTCATCTCTTGCTTTTTGGACACAATTTGAGTGTCGGTCACAAGAATTTTCAGAGCCTGTACTGAAATAGGAAAGGCCTCTAATCTGGTTGAATGTTCGGCCGGTTTGCTATTAAACTAATGATATACAGACACGCAATCTCTTAAAGAGTCTTAAATATAATCAAAGGCTATCCTTAGGACTGATAGCAAAGAAATTTAGTGTTCGTTCCCTTATATAAGTAGACAATGAAACACATAATAAATGACTTAAACAGTGAGAGTGATTGCAATGATGGCAGTGATGGCCATCTGATTAGACTCATTCCCGTTGTTATCCTTTATTGCAATTTACAAATAAGTTACTTAACATCTACTTTCAAAAGGGATAAGAAATCTATAATTGGGGGCAAATTTATCTGCATTTCATTTCAACGATTTATTTAAATATTTTTACAGTAATTTAATTTGAAAAAAGAGACAAAACGTCAGACAATATTAGATAAGAAGTCATATTTGATTAGAAAAACTAAATAAGAGTTTTTATTTCTTGATTTTCAGAAATATGGAAATTTTTTACTCGAGATCTACTCAAGTGTTTTGTATGGAGCACTCATCCATTTTTTTGGTTAATGCAGTTGTGATGCCCCAGGCATATTAAAATATGACTGCAAATTGATTGCAATATGCTTTTAAAGAAAATACTTAAAAATTAGAAACAAATGACTTTCTGTTGAAAAATTGCAATGAAATGTTTAAAATCTCTCTCTCTCTCTCTCTCTCTCTCTCTCTCTCTCTCTCTCTC